>PVKA01007406.1:0-58510 GCA_004027165.1 Ctenomys sociabilis | reverse complement strand
GTCTTTCAGCAGCCTGTGAAGGGATGGCTTTGTCATCATGAAATTCTTTAGTTGTTCTTTGTCGTGGAAGTATTTCACTTCTCTATCAAACTTGAAAGAGAGTTTTGCAGGGTATAATAGTCTGGGCTGGAATTTGTTTCTGTGCAGGACTTGAAGAACTCTGCTCCCTGCTCTCCTTGCCTTCAGAGTTTGTATAGAGAAGTCTGCTGTAATTCTGATGGGTTTTCCTTTGAATGTGATCTGCTTCTTATCTCTAGCAGCTTTCAGTATATTATTCTTGTGTTGGATTTCTGGAATCTTGACTATTATATGTCTCGGTGTGTTTTTACTTGGGTTGAAGTTATTTGGTGTTCTGTATGCTTCAGTGACCTGAATGTTGGATTGTTTCCTCATATTTGGGAAGTTTTCTGTGATTACTTCTGCCCATATTCTTTTTATATCATTTGTATTGACTCCTTCATTCTCATTGATGCCAATTAATCTCACATCGTTCATCTTGGCTTCATCTTGCATGTGATGGATTATTTTTTCCTGCATTCTCATTTTTTAAGAGATCCTTTCTCACCTTTTCACTAGTTGCACCAGTGTCCTCTAGATCTGAAACTCTGTCTTCCTTTTCACTCAAGTGGTTTTGTAGACTCGTGATTGAGATTTTTTAGTTCTTCTATATCTCTTTGACTCTGTTGCATGCATTCTATTTCTTTTCTGTATTGCTCATTCCAGGATTCCGTCATATTTCTGATCTTCTCTATTTTTTTAATCCATGTCTTCTTTAGAGGCAGCTATTAATTCTTTTTCTGCAGAGTTTCTTCCAAATAGGGTTTCCTCCATATATTTCCGGACTTTTTTCTGTATTTCAGACGGTATGATTTCTAAGAATTCTTTTTTGATTTTGGAAATCATTTTTGCTTTGAGTTCCTCATGACCTTTCTGCTGTTGTTTCTTTACTTCCAATGCTGTTAATTCATACGTTTCAGCTGGAATAGTGTTCTCTGCACTTGTAAGTGAGAATTGGGTTTCCCCCCAGATGTTTCTGGGTTTGATTCTTTATTTCAGGTGCTATGTATTCAAATATTTCTTTTTGTTGTTGTTGTTTCAGGCATTAATTCTTATCTGAGTTCCTCTATACATTTCTGCTATTGTTCCTTTGCTTCCGGCTCTGTTAATTCATTCATTTCAGCTGAGCTAGTGTCCTCTGCACTTATTGGTGGACTCAAGACCTGAGATTGCATTTTTCTCCTTTTCTTTGTCATTTTGTATAGCACTAACCTCTGATCTTTGGTGCAGCTATAACCTTAGCGTGTAATGAAATTTGGGTGCCAGTCTATTAAGTTTGAGATTATCCAGTTATACCTGGCTTGGATCTAGCTCTTGTGTTCAGTTCCTTTTTTCTGCAGCTCCTGTGATTCCCCTCTGTTGGGTCTCTGGTTAGGGGAGCACTGGGGGACACAGAAGCTCTCCCTCACACTCACCAGGCTGGGCGGGGTTGGATTGAGTGCCAGGAGAGTCCCCTAAAGTTCTCACTCCTGTGGCGGGCATGGGGGAAGTCGCTACGGGGAGTTGCCAGGTAGGTCTGTCTGGGGTGTCTCAGACAGGTCTCTGGCTAAGATGTCTTGGGGACTGATGCTCTGGATTGTCCAGAGCACACAGGAAGAAGCCAAAGCCTCTCCCTCAGACTCACCACACACTCACTGATCTGGGAAGCTGGGTGAGTAGTGCAAATTCCCACTCACTTGAAGGGCTTGGGGGCAGGATCCAGGAGGCCGCCAGAGTGAGCCCCGCTGTCTCAGGCCAGGCCGGTCGCTCTGGCTGGTTGTGTGTGAGGCGGGATATAGGAAGATGGCAGAGTAGGCCCAGCTGTCTCAGGCTGTTCTCTCTGGCTAGGTAGGCATGGGGCAGGATTGAGTCATCCCTGCCTTTGTATCAAGGCAGACACAAATTTCTTGTGATGCTGTGCACACTGTCAGGGATTAGCAAGAAATAGGGACCAGGCCTCCATGTTCCCTGTCTCCTTCTGGGATTTGCTGTTTCTTCTAGAACCCTCTTGAATGGTTCTGTGGTGGGCAGAGGGAAGCAGAGTGATTTCTGCATCATCTTCTTAGAACTGGGAGGGACACAAGAGACAGGAAAGGTAGATTTCCTGTTTCTTGCACCCCTCCTGCAGCAACTTCTATGAAATCCACTTTTCCTGATTCCTGTGCCCTTCCCAGATCCAGGAAGGTAATGCAGAAATCACTCTGCTTCTTCTGCACAGAACCGCTCAAAGCACCCAGAAGCAGCAGCAAAACCCAAAAGAACCCAGGAAGATCAAGTACCAGGAATCACCCACAGGTCAGATAGGATTAGACAACTACAGTACTATTAAGAGTCAGGGTCTGATGAGAATCATGAAAATGCTCTGTGGAAACATCATCAATATTTCTGCCATTAAAAAAAAAAAAATACATGGCTGGGACCAGGGTGTTGCTCAGTAAAACAGAAATGGGCTTGGCAAGTGAGGCCCTGGGTTCAATCCCCAGCTTCTTCTGCTCCCAAAAGTATGTTCTTATCCTAAAATTATTCTTTAAAATAGTAATATTGGGGCTCAATCTCTGGCACCACATTGTGCTGGCCCCACCCGTGGGTGGTGCATGCCCGTAATCCCAGCAGTGGGAAGGCTGAAAACAGGAGTCCAAGCTGTGTAGTGAGACCCTCTACAAAATACATAAAAAAGAAATTAAAATTGTAATAACATTGAACCACAGTAAAGAAAATATTAAAAAGAAAAAGAAACAAAATCTCCCACAATCCTGTTCCCTAATATATATTGGGTATCAAACAATAGGGAATCATTAAGCCATATGCACTGTATCCATACAGTTGAATTTTAGACATTTACATGTAAATTCTAAATAGTTTTATGTTTAATTGTAGTGATTGCTTCATAATATATATACATAAATATTAAGTTGTCTAATTTAAATATGTACAATCTTCAGTCATAATCTAGGTTTGGATTCATGTAAAGTTGAGGAGGCATTGGGCTGGCCAGATAGCTTAGTGAATTAAAGCACCTACTTAGGCAGACGCAGGGAATGGGTTCAAGCCCCACTGTTCTGGCCACACCCTCAGGGTGCACAGAGACGGAGATCGAAACTGGGTATGGTGGTATGCACCTGTAATCTCAGCACTTAGGAGGTGGAAAACAAGAGGATCACTATGAGTCCAATCTGTGTTTAAAAAAAAAAAAATTGAGGAGGCAGAATTTTATATAATTATTTAGCAAAACTATCATTAAAAAGTTAGAAAATTAAGTTCTATGTACTGCATGGCTTGAAAAGTGTGCTCAGAAGAAAATAGACAAAAAATATAGTGGTTCAATCTTCTATTTTCTAAGTTACTGTGTTACTTCATAAATGTTTTATAGTGACTTTCTCCCTAGAATTTGCTAAATGCTCACCTTTGTCTTTACTTTTCTTTATGTGTTCAAATATTTACCTTCTCAAGTCAGCTAAAAATGTTCAAGAATGCTGTGGACTTTTCATCTTTTAAAAATATCCTCATATTTTTTAATGAGAACATGAAAACAAAATGACATTTGGAGAATTGTGTTGGTTAGCTTCTCACTGTTATAATATCTGAGATAATTAACTTAGTCACATCCATGTTGACCTAAAGACCTTCCATTGGACCCTACCTTATGGAATTCCCAACAGAGCCAACCTGGGAACAAAGCCTTCAACACATGGACCTTTAGGATCCAGACCATAGCAAGAAAATATAACAAATGTTTTTTCTGTTATCAAGTTGTAAACAGGTAAAGTAAAAGTGGAATTCACCTTGGAAATCAAATACATAGCCTGTTACAAATATGGAAATGGAAATGTGTACTTCATTTCCCAAGGTCACATTTATAGTAGTGGGGCTGGACACCAGGATTCCATAACTCCTCCCTTCATGTGTCCTCAACAGTGACTTGCTATTCGCCATATTGCTGAACAATACACTTAGCCTGTGCTGAGATGCAGCTAGCCCACAATTCCAATCAAATAAGCATCATGACAAAGTTCACCTGGAGTACAGTATATTGCACAGGAATTTTAAAAATGACAAGGAAGGTGTTATATAAATCATACATTTGGTGTTGATGGACCACTCATCTGAACCTGAGCAATGGCCAATGGCCACAGTCAAATCCAAATCTCTTGTCTTAAGGCTTACTGCATAGCAACAGATATATATATATATATGAAAAAAAAGCAAAGCCCCGAGTCTGTCTTGGAAAATTATAAAACTGCAAATCAGGACATGGGAACCAGACCTTCAGTTTGACTTGTAGTAACCTTTCTTCACCTTGAGTTCATTGAAGGTTCAGGTATATGGACTGCACTTCCTACAAACATTTAAAACAGTGAATTATGTGCAGGGGCATGCACAACAAATGCAACTGACATGAATCTGAAAGGGCCTAATGGGAGGTGCTTAGACATGCTGTAGCATTTTAAACCCCTCTACATTATGCTTATGCTGTCTTCCTTTCATAGGCACTAGCATACTCAGAGCATATTATCAGTTTACTAAACTTTATACTTTTTCCATGCCATAGTTCTGCTTGGGTGTGGATAGCAGCAGCCCCACACTGGCTGTGGGTGGTACCAGTCAACAGCTTCATAGTCTGAATAGAATATAATGAAAAAAATGAGAGGTAGGTTTTGCGCTCTTCTGCTGCCTTATGCCTACTCTATTCTGGACTGTTTCTCCTCCACAATGCTCTTCTGGCATGCCATCCTGATTGGAGCCTGCTGCCCCCTAAAATCTCTACAAAGTTTGAACTGAAATAAATCTTTCATCCTTTAATTTGTGGGTGCCAGGTATTTTGTCTCAGCAATGAGAAATGCAACTAAGACACCGCAATAAGAGGCCTATATACAACATTAGCAATATTAGTTGTACTCAGTCAAATTAATTTTGATGTTTTCTTTTGTTGTAGGTTTCTCTGAGATCTGTATGCAGCTCTAAGGTTTCTTCCTATGCCTCATGCCATCTTGTTAACTCATCATCCTACTCTGGCTCTTGACTATGCATGTTTGCCTCCACCAGCAGCTCTCAGCATGTGGACCAGACACCATGGGAACTCTGGGCTGTTTAGGAGGCCCATATGGTGAAAACAATTTTCATAATACTAAGACACTGTCTTTTTTATTCTCATCTTCTTAACAGTTCAGTGCATTCCAAAGCAGCTGGATGGATCACAACAAATTAAGTACAGGAGAAGATCTGGCCATCCAACATCTCCTATCAAGCCTGACTTGTAAAAAAGACTTGCAGATATGTAAAGCAATGCCATGTTTCTCACTGTCTTTTATCTTATAGTTATTTATAGAATATATATGTATAGTATATAGTATATTATATAATATATTACCTATTTAATACATAATGAGCTTATTATTTTTAAGTTTTTTATATTTTAAATTATTCAGTTTTAATTTTAATAAAATTAGTATCTATAAATGTAACACAAATTAAAAAAACTTTCTGGAATTTTCAACTATCTTGAAAAATATAATGAAGTCTTAAAATCAAAAAGCAAGATGACTGCTACTCTTCATCTGCCACCTGAGAGACCTAAAGCCCAGGAAAGAAATGCCCCAAGGATGCTTATCCTTGAGAAGCTGTCACTCTACCAACTGGGAACTCTGACAGTGACTTTTTGGAATAACTTCCATGTGAGTTATACAGGCAGAAAGCAGTATAACATTAAAGACGTGAGAGCAGGCCTTTGGGAAGAATTAGAGAGTAAACTTGTGAGAGGGAAACTGAAGAGAGATTAGGCTGCTCTGTGGCTTTCATTCTGCTTTTGGACCTGAAATATTCTACATCAACTTTAGCTGGTTTATCTTTAGCACTGATACAATATGACACTAAGGTGTTTAAAAAGATGTTACAGTCTTTGGAAATATCTTCCCTAGCATGAATTATTTAATCTAGGCAAGAACATGTAATAATACAATTAGAGATAAGAGACTAATATAAATTCCTATGGAGAATTTAGACATTGTCTGAGATGATTTCAACCTCAGTTATACTTTAGAATGACTTGGAGAGAGGCCAGACATGGTAGCACATGCCTGTAATACCAGCACTGGTTAGGCTGAAAACAGGAGGATCACTATGAGTCCGAGCTGTGTAGTGAGACCTTGTACTAGATACACTAAAAAAAAGAATGACTCAGAGAGCTCCTGGGAATCTAGATACTCATGGCCTTGGGATAGGACCAAGTGTTACTGAGCCTTTAGCCCCTCCCCATAATTCCACTGTGCAGCCAAGACCAATAACCACAGCATCAGTAGATAGGAATCAAAAATGCAGGGTTACACCTGAAAGTGGCCAGGGACTAGTGTTGTCTGAAGGAGATGGAAGCTGTGAAGGTCATAGGAAAGCAGAAGACAGCACCACCAAATTTAGCTCCAAGCCTCAGCAGGTCACCTTTCCCCTAGGCAGCTGGGGGTCCCCTGCAGGACTCTCTTAGACAATGAAAGGAGAGAACTTTACACTTTTCTTTCCAGCTCCTCAAATCAACAATTTTGGTTATAGACCTGACTGCTAGATCTGTCCATCTGAAAGTCAAGACTTTGATGTGCTTGTTTTTCTTCAATGTCTGACTCACACAGTGAGTCATAAGGAACCTTGTTAATCTCCCATGGACTGGAGGCACAAGGGCACAGGGAGAGGGCGCCTTTCTTGGTGAGGGTTGGGCTAAGCCTGCACCTGAACTAAGAGCTGCTTTCTGTTCTCACTCAAGCATTAGGTTCTACCTCAATGCCTTGTGAAACATCTGCCCCAGCTTCTGGTTGAAATGATGCTGGAGGATCTGTAAACACCTGACTCCAGTAGTGAGATATCCATTGATTGTTTTCTCTGGCAATCCTATATATATAGTTTTTGAATAAAGGATCATACCGTCTAGAAAAATATTTGAAGCAGTGACTATAAAGGTCCTACTCCCCTGTCTTGCTCCAGCTCTCAGAGGTTTCTTGAGTTCTAATAACTCTGCCTGTGGACAGGTAAAGACTTGAAGTGGGAAAAGTAACAAAGGCAAGGTCTTCTCTATCCCCCAATTCTGTAGGTGCCCTATCCAACGTACCTGTCCCTGATGGGAGAAATTCACCAACCATCTAGCAGTCTCTTAATAACCATTTGTTGGGCATGTGGCACACTCATGAAGAGTCAAGATAAACATGCTTCATGTCCTGAGGAACTCACAGCACAAGGCATAGGGCTCAAAGCGAGGGATTCTCCCAGTGAATGAAGCTATAGTGTTCTTAAAGAAGCAACAGGGTTCCAGAGAGCCTGAGTTATTGTGCACAAGTTACTCAGTCTATGATATTTTATCAAAGTGGCCTAAATGAACTAAGAAAGACAGTATCTGTCAACTCCACACAATGGAAATTGAGAGTTTCACTTCCTTATACACCTGTGCATTGCCTTGCAGCTATGTACACACACACACACACACACACACACACACACACACACGCACGTGTGCTCCCATTTTCTCAAAATGATTCAGTGAATTGTGGCTGCATCAATATTTAGGGCTTGTTTTACCTGATTATGTAAACATCCTTAAACGATCCATTTACTACATTACAATTGTATTTGTTTTTAGATTGTTTTTAGGGCTCCTGGAGTTAATGGTTGTTTCTATTCTTTTCTTACTCAGTTGTCATAGTAGCATCCCCAAATTCAGTCTGAAGTAAAATTCTTCTGAAGCATTCAGACATACCCACTATCAGTTTTATATTTTGTCCAAAAAGACATCCTTCTAGACACCTCGGCCCCCACTGTGTGGATGCTTTCTCAAGACCAGTCCTTTTTCTGGCCTCTCAGATGTTCCCTTGTTGTTGCTAGTATTAGGATGCAGATACAGTGGCGTGGGGGCATCCTATGCTGTTTAACAGGATGAATCATATCTTACTTCTACCTAGGCTGAAATGTTCACACCAATCAATCATACTTCCTCCCAGTCTGTGTTTTTCTGCCAACCAAAACCTTTGAAATATGGACCTGCAAGAAGGCAGCTCAGGACATGTATTCTATGCTATGTAACAAAGCGTTGTATGATTTTAGAATCAAAACACATGAAATTAAGATGATTTTTTTAAAGAATGCAGTCTTAGCATTTGTGTCACAAAGACTTCATTGATATAAGACTTAGAAATCAGTGTTCGCGTTTTACAGAGGGAAGAGTGGGAAACCTAGGGAATAGTAATATTTCGCTGCAAATCGCAGATAGCAAGACAAGTCTCATTTTAGGGCTGATCTCTGTCTTCCTCATATAGCATCCAGGAAATTCTTTTCCTGCTGACCCTGAACAATGTGATAGATGAGGCAATATATCACAGTAAAACAGTGCCACATGGTCTCTGGCTGGAAAAAGAGCCACCTAAGCATGTTCCCAGTATAGATAGCCATTCTCCATTTACCAGTTTTACCTTCACAATTTACTTTTTTATGTGCATCTTACTGCTCTAGGAGAAGGAATCATGTGGTCATATTACTTTTATAGCCATAAATACTGGGAGCAAGCAACAAAATCCCCATGACTTCCACCTACCACTTCCCTGTCCAGCTCTTGTTTGCATCAGCAACAGCAGCAACATCTGAGTAGGGCCTGTGAAAGTAGTTCAAAACCATTTAGGAAACAGTGCTCTGCATTTTGTTTTCAGCAAGTTAGTGACAGACACATTTCAGACATCTTGGCTTCTCTCCTCGTAACATTCAAAGTTAATATTGCTGCTGTCAAGGCTTCTCACTTCATGGTCAGGCCTCAGCTTTGATAGAAGAGAAATAGCACCTGCGTTGACTCTGGTAGGACCAGCACATGCTTCAGAATGGAGTCAAAGCACCTATGATCTCCGTTTCTGTGTGCTGAGACATAAGGGTGGCAAGGTAGATTTGGGAAACTTACCTGGAGCTTCTTGGAAGGAAAAGACAAGGCACCTGCAGGACACTCAAGGGACAAAGAGTTGGGTTTGCTGTGAGATTTCACGCACATGGAGTAATCCAGTCACACTCAGAAGCTTATACACAGAAACCTTTAATAAACAGCTGAAATATGCATTGAGTACAGTGGTTTTCCCCTAACCACACTTTATTTCCTGTGTTCTTAGGTACCTGTGGTCATCCACAGTCTGAAATATTAAAAATTTTAGAAATAAAACCTTATAAGTTTTAAATAACACCATTCTGAGCGCTGAGATGAAACTTCATACCCCCTGGGGTATGAGTCATCCCTTGATTCAATGTACCCATGCTATATATGCTATCCATCCATTCATCACTTAATAGACAAATTATAATATATATTATGGTGTCTATTATGATTGTATATCATACCATCTATTTAATAATGGCTTCCACATGCAAGAGCAGTAATGTTGGCAATGCACATATGTCAAAGAGAAGCTGTACAATGTTTCCTTCAAGTGTCATTTTTTGTATCACTTGAAGAAGGGTGAGCATAGTACAATATACGCTTTGAAAGATTTTACTCATATAACTTTTATAGTACAATTGTTATATTTTATTATTTTCTTAATGCGCCTAAATTATAAATTAAATGTTATCATAGATTTGTCTCTGTAGAAAAACACAATATATGTACAATTTGGTACTGAGATTCAAGCATCCACTGCCACTCTGTGAACTTATGTCTTCTGCAGATGAGGCACAACTGTGGCTCTAACTGCCAGATGTGTATGTGGGTGTTTGCATGTGTGTGCATGGATGTGTGTGTGTGCTCCACTAAGTCTAACTCTAAGAGACAAAGCAAAAGCACCAGGCAGAGCACTATGACACCCAGAATCCCACCTCTGGGTGGAGCTCAGAGTAAAGGTTATGGTGCTGATGTTTGTATCCATCAGATCTTGAGCCATTGCCGTGGTCACCACAGCATCTGCTTAGAAAATCATTTAGACAAAGGAGATTACTGCAGTTGTCATTCATTTAAAAGATGCACGTCAAAGCAAAGGAAAACTGGATCTTTTCTCAGTTACATAATTGCAGAGCAACCTTATCCAACTCTTCACCTGGCTCTGTCTTTTCCTTCTAAATATTAGGTTCTTAGAAAACATCTTCGCTGCCCTGTACTGGGTCAGAGTTCCCATTGTGTGCTCCTTAGCATGTCATCCCATTCCTTAGAAGCACTTACCACAGTTATAATTAGAGAAGTAATTAGACTGCAACTTCCTCCTCTTTCTGCTTTATGACTATTGCCTTAATGTTATATTATTGTCGAAAGAACAAATAAATGGTTGCTTCACATCTAAAAATTGCTATGATGCACAGGGCAAAGACTCAGAGTAGGGAGATATCTATAGAGAGTAAATTTTCCTGTTATGCCAAAAATCAAATAAGTTCCTCTGCGTCTCTGTTTTCAAATCCAAAAATCCCAAAAGAGAGTTCGGGAGGATCTGTTCATTTAGGGATCAGCTAGGACTTTTCCAGCCACATTGGGTTATTTAATGTATGTGATGACATTTGGTGGCCAGGATGACTAAGCCTTTTTTAGTGCTCATTGAGATTGTTATAGATTTCTGTTTAGAGTAAATTTAGCCATAATGGCACCAGCAGCCAGCAGCATAATAGCGAACTCAAAGAAGCAAGCCGAAAGAACAGAGCTGTTCCCATTTGGTTTGCAATTCCTGCTTCTGTGTCTCAGCCCAAGTAGTGCTAAGCATGGTGCCCAGCCTAGTCCTGCCCTGCTCTCCCCTGGAGCACTCTCTGACTTCTCCAGCCTGCATCATCATTCCCTGCTTGAAATCCTATTGATCTGAGTGCTTAACAGCGCTATTCATCACCCATCCGTTTGTCCAAAGAAACATGTGCTGTACAGCACCTGAAAAGTGCAGGCTTTGTGCTGTACATCTGCAAATACTCCAAAAACAGCTTTCCTTATTATTTCACAGATGAAAGTCATTTACCCTTTGGTTCATAGAGGGATGAAGATGGAAATAAGTCCTGAATATCATACACTGCAATCCCAATGCACTCAAAACAGTGTTCAGTGGTAGAATTAACAAAGAATGCTCTTTTTATTTCATCTCTAATCAATTATACAGGAAATGAGATTTACTTTTCCAAACTTAAAGGAAAATAGCATTCAATAAACCTAAGCAGAAAGCAATGACAAGGATGAAACAAAAGAGAAAAATAGTAAACAGAAATAATCTCAGGCAGGATTAAGGGTGTGCAATATTTCTTGCAGTCTATTCAGTGTTTTTACCAAAGTGTCTCCAGAGAGGAAGTTTTGGCTGCTGGTTTTGAGTGAGCCCACCCAGTGATGGGAGGAAGTATAAAGTAATCTGTCTTAGTCAGTTTTCTGTTGCTATAACTGAATGCTACAGACTAGGTAATTTATAAAGAGTAGAAGTTTATTTAGTTTATAGCTCTAGAAGTTAGGAAGTCTGAAAGCATGAAACCAGCATATTCCCAGCATCTTGGAAGGGCTCTTCCACACCTCATAACATGGAACAGACCAACCACACTAGATCAAGTTTCTAATTTTATTCTTGTAAAGTCACTAGAGTGGGCATGGTGGCATGTGCCTATAATCCCAGTGCTTGGGAGGTTGAAAACAGGAGGATCACTATGAGTCCTTTTCTGTGCAGTGAGAGCCTGTAGACCCTGTACTAAATACATAAAAGAAAAAGTCACTAATAACTTCATGGGGAGGTTCCATCCTCATGACTTCATCTAGCCTAATTACTTCCCAAACACTGTACTTTAAATATCATCACATATAAATCTGTGGACTAACTTTCCTACATATGAACTTTTGGGGGATACATTCAAGTTACACCAAGGACACATTCCAAAACAATCACCATGAGATGGGAAACCTTAACAAAGCAGAATATCCACAACAGAGCAACGCCTTGAAAAGATGCCATGCTTGAGGCATGCCATGAGACACCAGGTAAGAAATTCTTTTGTAACCTATAAAAGCAGGAACTACTGTAGTACTGGCTTGCTAGCATCAATGGACAGTAACTATCAAGCTGACAGAGGAGTTCCAAGTTGTTAGAAATGCACTGAAGAGTAAATGAATATGTGGTTTCCCATGAGGCTTGCTGAAGTTGAGGTTTGTTCTTTCTTTACTTCCCCATGTAAGCATGCCTTTGTTCCTTGCTTCATGGAGCAGCCCAATGAACACAGCTCAAAACTAGAAATGTCCTCCTCCCTGTCACCTATACTTAGGGTTCCAGTTCAGGAGTCCTGGGAGAATATCTAACCTTATCCACAAAAATGGCACCTTGAAAATTGTGAGAATTTTTATTCTCCCTACTGTCAAACAATGACCTTTATCATTGTTGTGGCAGAGAGATGGGAATTTGAGCTTGACTTCTGAATCTTTAGTTATCTCTGGTTTCTATTATGTTCTCACTCAGCTAGTAAATTTCTCTGAGAGCCAGAGAGTAAGCCACACCATACAGTGATCAAAGCAGAGAGACAAGAGGCAAAATAATGTAAGAAATGGATGGATTCCCGAGATTTGTGGAGGGTGCAAGGGAGGAAGGACAGAGGAAATTTTTGTATCACAAGCAACAGAAGCTTCTTCCAATTCCAAGTGATAATAATTAGCTAGGCAGATACTTCTAGCCACAGATTGTTATTTATGGGCACTCTCTTCTCAAAGTCAGAAGCAGAAGCAGACAGAGAAACTGTTTTCATCATCCAGAATGCTGAGACGCAGGAAAAAGTACCTGGAGCCTAAGATCCTGGTAAAGCAGGATAAAATGTCTAAATAAGACATTGTCTTAATCAGTCTCCTGTTGCTATAACAAAATTCTTGACAGTGGTTCTTTATAAATGACAGAGGTTTGTTTGTAGTTCTGTTTGATTGTTCAGAGTTTACACTAGGAAGTGAGAAAACACAGCATTGGCCTTTCTGGTGTCTGACAAGGACTTTCTTGTGGGGTCATGACATGATGGAGAGCACTACGTGGAGAAGCAGAGCTGGGGAGCTGAGCCAGCTTGCTGTACAACAAAGCCAGTCCCTTAGCTCAGTCATTTCACAAGGGTTGAGCCGATCACCTCTCAAAGATCCCACCTCTTGCCATGAGTGGCAGTGCACTCCTTTGACCCCAAGACCCAGTAGGCTAGAGTGGAAGGACTACCGTGAGCATGAGGCCAGCCTCTGCTACATAGAGAGTACAATACCAACCTCAGCCACATAGAAAGATCTCATCTCAAAAAACAAAAGTAAGCAAACAAAAAGATTCTACCTTTCAATACCGATGACATATGAATTTGTAAATTAAGTTTCCAACACATAAAATTTGGAACATACATTCACACCATAGCACACATACACAAATTGGCCAAATTTATTATAGTCCTGTCTGACCCAAGAGTTTACTATTTTCTTAGTAAGAAGCAAATGAAGATTAGCATTAGGACCCCATGAGGGCGAGTCTGTACTTCTCTATATGCAGCTATTTGCATCCTTATTCTTAATCTTCAATAGACTGGAGGCTTCTCCATTTCCTTTTTTGTTGTTGTTGTTAGTTTATTCATTTATTTTTTCAGTACTTGTGATTGAAGCCAGGGAGCACTGAGTACCTCTGTGGACTTTAATTTATTTATTTATTTTTAAATTTATTTTTTTTTTATTTTACTGAAGTACAAATATCAATCAGACAGTTTTAAGACACCTTAACAAGACAGATTCAATAGATTAATACATTGCAAACTGTTTTCATAATGTTTTGGTATCGTACAACGTACAGACATTATTATAGCAGATGTCTCTTATGAGTAAATTAAGAGTGTAGCTGCTTACTTATCTTATTTTTTATACCTGAATTATATCAAAAATTCAATAATTATTTACCTAGTGGATAACCATAGTACTAGAAGCCGACATAATATCCTGTCCAATCACCATTAGTGCAAATCTTGCCTCTCATAGAATTATGTAGAAGCACAGCGTTATCCCAACTGTACTGTCTATACACACACATCATGATTTTTTTCTTTCTATACCCCTTCCTTTATCTACACCTGTCAAAGGTGGGCACTCCATTGTCATTCGACTAACTTAGGTGCTTGAACTCGACACCACAATCCAACACAGTCCAGCATTCCACAACAATAGTGAGTTATTCAAAGAAGTTGTCGACCATAGCCATTTACAGCTCAGCTTAACGTTATGGCCCCACGATGTATACTTCATTTTTATACTTTTCTGCTGGATGGTTAAGACCTAGATAGATCAAGACTTATATACCAACACATGTACTTTATATTTCTTATCTGGTCAGTGAAGTCCCCTCAGGGTTTATCTTGTAGTCCTGTACATTATTCTGTAGATCCTTTGTCTGTGTCATCCATGTGGATGAGTCATGGGCAATGCTTGACCAGTTGGCTCTCTGTGAGAGCTTGAGAGAAAAATTTCTCTCCATGTGACTCTCCCCAGGCACACTATAGAACTTCAATCTCTTTCCTCTGTGGCTTCATAATCTTGTTCAGAAAATTTGGAGCTCACCTGAGTTTCATGATGTTGCAGTACAGGTTCTCCTATGTCCTGAATCTTCGCTGAACTTGAAAGGCTAGGGCCAAAATGTTGGCTGGCCTTGTGGCTCTTCTATTTCCCCAACTTGGCTCTGTGAACTTAGGTTGTTAACCATCCAGAAGTAAAGCTGATTAGTATCCTGTAGCATATGCCATTCACTTTGCCTTATCTGACTCAGTTGATTTTAGTTGTTGTTGTACATTTCCTTTTGTATTTCTGCTTTTCGCTTGTTATACTAGGGAGACTATACGACATTTACACATGTGTGTCTGGTTTATTTCACTTATGAGTATATGTTCAAGTGGCATCCACTTCAGTACACATGCTTCAAACTTATCATTCTTAATAGCTGAGTAATACTCCATTATATAAAGGATTTCAGAAAATGGAAAGATATTCCATGCTCCTGGATAGGAAGAACCAACATTGTGAAGATGACCATACTCCCAAAATTGCTGTACAGATTTAATGCAATCCCTATCAAACTGCCACCAACATACCTCCCAGATATAGAGAAATCAATCCTAAAATTTATTTGGAAGCACAAATGACCTAGAATAGCAAAGGCAATCTTGGCCAATAAAGACAAGGCAGGAGGAATCACAGTTCCTGATTTGAAATTATACTACCAAGCCCCTGTGATAAAATCAACATGATATTGGCAACAAAACAGACCTCAGGATCAGTGGAATAGATTAGAAGATACAGAGGCATCTACGAAAACACTCAGCCATCTTATCTTCAACAAAGGGGCTACACAAGCTCACTGGAAGAAGGATAGCCTCTTTAACAAATGGTGCTGGAAAACATGGCTTTCTACATGCCGAAAACTAAAACTTGACCCAGCTCTATCACCATGCACTAAGTTAAAGTCAAAATGGATTAAAGATCTAGACATTAAAACAGAAACATTCAATCTCCTGGAAGAGAAAGTAGCAGGAACTCTTGACGACATAGGGGTAGGTAAAGAGTTCCTGAACAAACATATATTCGCACGGGAAGCACTTGAAAGAATCAACAACTGGTATCAACTCTTCTTAAGGAGCTTCTGCATGTCAAAAGAAATTGTCAACAGAGTGAAAAGACAACCCACAAATTTTGAAAAAATACTAACTAATAAGCAATCAGACAGAGGACTACTTTCTAGAACATATAAAGAACTAAGATATAACAGGGCCCTCAAATTTAAAGACCCAATTCAAAAAAGGGCATCTGAGATGAATGCACACTTCTCAGAGGATGAAATTAAAGATGCAAATAAATATATGAAAAAATGCTCCACATCGCTAGCCATTCATGAAATGCAAATAAAAACAACACTGAGATACCATCTCACTCCAGAAAGAATGGCTATCATAAGGAAATCAACCAACAACAAATGTTAGAGAGGTTGTGGGGAAAAGGGAACACTTCTCCACTGCTGGTGGAAATGTAGACTTGTACAACCATTGTGGAGGTCAGTGTGGAGACTGCTCAAAACAGTAGGACTAGAAATCCCATTCAAGCTGGCTATCCTCCTACTGGGAATTTTCCCTAAGGATCTGAAAACATTGTATCATAGTGATATATGTGTATCTATGTTTATAGCAGCGCAATGTGTGATAGCAAAATCTTGGAAACAACCAAGATGTCCATCACATGAAGAATGGTTGAAAAAGATGTGGTATTTCCATTTCCTTTCTCTGTGGTCTTTCTTTTTATTGGTGAAGAAGTTCCAATTAAATCCTTTTGTTCCCACAAAAAATGGCTCTTATTATCAACTAATTCACCACACATATTCTTATGGAAGCAAGGCCCTTGCATTAAGAGCATAGGAATATATTTTCTAATTTTGGGTTTATCACTGAAATGATCAGACTTTGTGTGAAATTCCTCCATCAGAGACAGGACATGTTGGCTGAGCCTTATCCATTGCCTTCTGAGTTCATGTAGGAAGATGAAGTACACAGGGATGAGATAAATGTCATCCAGATGTGGCATTTAAGTGGTACACATGCTGTCCAACCCTCTCCTTATCCAAAGGAGGTTTTTTCATTGACTAGTCACTTTTTCCTGCTAGGTCACTGTCTTGAAATCGTTTCCTATGTAGCCACAAGGAAGCTGCTCGAAACTGGCATTGGCAGATGAGACAAAACCTTCTTGCCCATCCAGCATTCCACTTTGTTTTTTATATGAAGAAATATTTATTGAGCACCTACTTTGTGCCAGGCACTGAGCTAAGCACCCTCACTGCACGTTGCTCCCACAACATGAACCCCTACTCAGGAATTCAAACCAAGGGAAGAGCACTGTTGCAACCAAACGTAATGGGAGAGACTGGAGTGTGGCAGAGGCAGGCATCTCCCAGGCCAAAAGGCATACCTGCCAGAAACATGCTTTTTCCTTGACAGGTCTCTACTACAGACTTGCGTTAAAGCCTCCCAACACTGGCTGAGAACTTGTACTGGCCACACCCCGATAGACTGGAACCTGAGAGACAATTACATACTGAGTGCCATTCAATCAGAGGAGCAAGATGGCCTGTCATGAAGGATCCCGACATTAGGATTAGAAAAGACTTGTTTTTCAGTTGTAGAATTCCAGTAGCCCTTAAGAAAGACAGAAACATTCCTGCCCTGATTGCGCAAACGTTTAAGGTAGACCTAGTACTGGATTCCTGAATCAGAATCTTTCAGTTGTCCACAACCTCAAAGGCCAGAGAAGTGAGAGGAGATTTCTATTCCGAGGAGGTGCAAGTGGACGCACGCCTAGTCTGGACACACAACACACCGGCATTTACAGAAGCAATGCAAAGAGGTGCGTGTCCTAGTCCTAGTGCGATTCATACACACATGGGACTCACAGCAGCCTGGTCTCTGCAGCCCTAGTTGTCCATGCCCAGCTTGGAGAGGCCTCGGCGGAAGTCATGAAGGTCGTGGATCTTTCCGTCCAGCACCTCTAGAAAGCTCTTCAATTCCACCTTCAGGTGGTGCTGTCGGTATTTCCTCTCCTCAGCGTCTGTCTTTAGAGATCCTACTTTGTCTTCTAGGTTTTGATTGTCTCTTTCTGCTGCCTCTAACTTCTCAGAGACATGTTCACACTCTGACATGAAGCCGAGGTATGATTTCGCTTTGTTTCTGGAGGTCTTTCAACTCCGTCTCCTTCTCCCGGAGTTCTGACTCTAGTTCTTCAATCCTCCTCTTCAGCTGTGAATTCTTTTCCTTTTCCCTGTTTATCTCATTGCACTGTTCTTCTAGCTCGTCAGTCTTGTGGCGGAGCCAGTCATTCTCATCCCCGCAGATGGAGAACTGCTTCTTCCACTGTTCCGCACTAGCTCTTGCAACGCCGTGGTCAGTCAGGCATTGCTCTCTCGCAGGGTCTGCAAATCTCCCATTTCTTCACATTGGCAGCACCGTGCGTCAGGGCAATCTTCAGCTGGCCGTTCTCAGACTTGAAGTGCGTGTCGGCTGGACCTGCATAAGAGGCTTTTCATCGTCTGTCCCGTTCACACTGGATACCTGGGAATGATTACTTGAGGTCTCAATTTTCTCCTGGGACTTTTCTCTGGCAAGTTTGGCAGCTTCCTTTACCTCCTGAAATTTCTCTGCAAACTTTGTCAGCTGCTGCTCAGAGGAAAACCCCAGACCAAACGCTGTGTTGGCTCTGCTGTCGGCCCACTGGCAAAACTCATGCAACGTTTTGGCGAAGGTCATATTCAGTATGATTGTACTGTTTCTGATCACCTTGGCTCCATCCACACTGATGATCTGGTAGCTGCTCCTTGTGACATCATAGAAATAGGAGACAATGACGCCTGCTTGCTCGCAGGCGCTCAGTTCTTCTTGGTGCTGGAGTCGATCTGGAAGACATGCGCTGGGATGGTAAGGATGGGCTGCTCTCCCATCTCTGGGCTTCTCTGGTGGCCGCTCCCACGGGGCCCACGGCGCTCGCTCACTGCCCGCTCGGCAGCCATCCCCAAGAGGTGCATGGGAGGCCAAGAGTGCCGGGCTCAGCCCAGGCGTTGTCCGTGCCTCCCGCGGGCAGGCAGGCGGGAGCCCTCAGCATTCCACTTAGCCTTCCCAAGAATAAGAAAATTCATGTCCAGAACTGTAGGAATTTCTTCTCTACATGTTCTTCAGAACAAATGTTCAGAATATCAGTGATGTTAAATGCTCTGATATGAATAAACCAGTTACCGAGCTAGAATTGAAACAATACTGCAAGTATTACATATGGTCAGTTATTGAGAAATAGCTGAGGTATGATTAAAAATTACAATGAATGTTTACATTTTTTAAAAAAATTATTATAGTAAAAGACACATTGCAATAAGAATACTTCAGGATACTCCTCCTTGCTTCAAACATACTTATCTCATGATTCTGCCACTTTCTGAAGCAGTTCTGGACTCCTCTTTCAATAGTGTCATTAGCTGGGCTGTCATGGCTGGCTTGAAGTTCTAAAAATGCTTACTTTCGTGGTTATTTTGATTTCTGGGAAGAGCAAGAACTCAGTTAAGGCTAAATATCATTAAAAGCATGATGAAGGATCCCCCCCATACTGTTTTTAAGAGCCTGCCTTTCCACTGGATGGCAAATGGAAGCACCATTCACTATGTTTTTAATCACAACTTGTAGAGACACTCATGCATGAAAAAGAACTTCCAGCACTGCTTTAGACAGTGACAAGAATGACGAGACAAGCATTTCCAAAGTAAGGAGGAATGTTTGGAGGGGAGTTAGTGGCAACATGTGCTTTATTTAATCACTATAGACCTATTTTGATCACACATTGTATAGAGAGAAATGCATATGGAATATATGTAGGAGATTATATACACCAAGCTAAAGCACTCTGCCAGGTACAAAGAAATGCTCTCTAACCTGTGAGCAATTCAATTTCACTTTCGATCTCAGTCATAGAATCCCAAAGGGGCAGACCAGAGAAGCAGCCCCAAGAGAAGCCATTTGCAAGAGGTGTTCTTGTCTTAGGCTGCCACTCGTAGCACTGCAGCAGTGAGTCAGAAACCAGAGCAGGAAGGAGATGGTGCCAGTGGGCTGGTGAGGAGGTCTCCTCCAGGGAGGAATGAGCTGGCAGCCCTTCAGGATCCTGTGTGGGGAGATGCCCTGAGGCAGGAAGTGTGGGGCCTCAGAGTGCAGGTCAAGTGACTAACACACAGCAGAGACTTTCCACATTCCTCACGCATCTTGGGACAGCAGTTCATGAGCCTGGACTCCCACTGCTATTGTCAAAGTCTTTTGGGAGACAAAGACAGGAAAAAAAATCCTGTTGCACCATGTTTCAAACTGAATTGGTCTTTTTTGATGTAGTTCTCTGCTAGTCTTGCCTTTGCACAGGGGAAGAAATAAAAGCCCAGGAAGTCAAGCCATTTAGCAAAATTAGAAGAACTGAGATTAAGACCCAAGAGATCCGACCTTTAGTTCAGCAGTTTTCCTTTTATTGCACCTTGCTTTTCTGTAGACAATGGCCTTGGAAATCTTGGATCAGGGTCCTCACAGGGCCCTAAGTCACTGGGTAGTTGGGTTGTCACCAACTGGAGAAATGTCCTTTGTGTGGAGGCTCTTCTTGGCAATGTCCTTTTTAGACTCCTGGTCAATGGCCATCATGAATCACTAATGTCTCTGAGTGTGGTGGTGGATACCAACAGAGTTTATGAAGAAACAAAGGTGTCAAAGCAGAGGAAAGGAACAGAGGGCTGACACTTCTACTTCCTTAAGTAAGGCATTAGGCCTAAATTATTATAGCAGGAAGTGCTCTATGAGGATGGAAAGCAAAGGTGTGATTACTCATGTCATTGTTAAAAATGGCCATTTTTCAGGAAGGAATTAATCACAGGCCATGAAACTTGATATAAAATACTTTCCTCTTCCCCAGGAATTTTTACCCTCAGCAATAGGATTTCTTATACATTATTATGCAGTCTCCACTAGAAATTAAAAACATGGTATGGACACTTGCGGCCCTGGAAAGCTTGTACAATGGTGAGGAGCAAAACTGAACCCCTGAGACAGGATGTCAGGCACTTAGAAGAGAGCTGTGAGCACTGGAGATGGACAGTGCAGCAAGGCTGTCCCTTAAAGCTTTCTTCTTTCCCAGTTGATTCTCTTGCATTGCTTCCAATCAAAGTACCTGATGCCTTTGTTGCATATTAGAAAGCCCCACGTTTAAAGTAATCTCAGTTGGAATAGCTATAATATAGAATCAAGAAATTAATTATTTATTTCTGTAAGCTGGTATTCATGAATGGGCTTACAGTGTATCTATGAATCTCTTGAACTTATACACAAACTAGTATACATTTGCTTATATTGATAGAGAGAATTTATCAAACTATAAGTTGGTACCACAGAAAACTGTGATCTCAAAAGTATCTAAGTATCTCATTTGTAAGTGGGGACTTGTACTTCTTATTAACAAGGCCTCTTTCTTACCCCAATATATTTACCACTCAAGGACCATTTCTAGGGTGACTGGGTGATTAAGATATGGCATCTGACTGTCTAGAACTCTCACAGCAGTCTCACAGTAAAGAGTTGTCTACACTACCCACTAGGGCAGGAAAGGTCTCATGGGCCAAGAGGAAGTCATGCTTGAGATGAGGCTTAAAAGACTGTTGCCAGGGAACCTCCCAAAGAAGGCAACAGAGAAGCTGAGAAACGTGGCCTTTGGGATTTGCATGCAAATTAGTGTGGTGGACAAGATTTCATGTATATGTCTGCTGCAAAGGAAATGAATTAGCACAGTATGACAAGGGATGATGCTGAAGAGAAAATACTCATGGCATTATTAGTACTATTATTCATAGCAATAAAGACCAGATAGTCTTTACCCAACATAATGTCTTCCTGTTCCCAAAGGCCTGCTGATATAGCCCATGGCCTTGCAAAACTCTGTCGATATAGTCTTCCTCACTGGAAAGATGGACAGTAGTTAGTATTGGACTGCTCTTAGAACATGGTAACCATATGTTTATAAAATAGATAAAGGGAGAGGTATTTATTATGTATCAGGTACAATATATTAGGTACTTACATAATTGATTTCACAAGAACCTTGAACATTAGATTCAAGTTCTTACTTTCTATGGAAACTGAGGTTTTCAGAGAAAAATAATTTATTCAAAGTTAGCAATAAGTAGCTGAGTGGGAACTCAACCTAGACCCACCCTAGCCCAGGCTGTTTCCATCTAGAAGAACTGACCCCCTCTGAGTGGGCTAGAAGCTTTTACACCCTCCTCTGTCAAATCTGAGTGTTGTGTCAGTGATCATAGCAGTTCCCCTCCTTGGTGGGAGCAGCCCTCAGGATCTGGCAGAGTCATTTTGTGCCCTGTGCATTGTAGGCCCCTGTCAGTGGGTGGGGTCTGTAGCTTACACAGCTAGCCTCAAGCTCTGGACCACTGAGGTCACTCGCAGTTTGATGAGAACATGACTTCAGCCTAACCCTGAAGCCAAAGGAAAAGCACTCAAATGCAAAAGCAAATTTTTAGCTAGCTAACATTTGTAGAACTCTCCTAGAATCCTTAACCTAAACTTCTCTTCCCCCTAGAAATTTCAATGTGGAAGAAGACATCTTGATTTGATGTTTTAATATCTTTTAAGAAAAGAAATGAAATATTTTGACATTTTTAAGAAGAGTAAAAAGTTACAGTAATAGAATACCCTAGAGTTCTGAAATTTGCTGTCTCATTAACTAGCAATGCAACTAGGGGCAACTCACTTCATGCCTCGATTTACCTATCCGTAAAATAAAGGATTTAGAGAGATAATATTCAATAAATGCTCAAATGAAAAATTTTGTGAATCAGTGGAGGAAAACCAAGTTTCCTGTGGTAAATATTTCTCTTAGATTTTGCTCTCCGGTAGAGATAGCTCTCAGGGCCTCCTCTGCAAGAATATTTCCTGTTCTGCAAGCCCACTTGCTTCTGCCTACATCAGCTTCCCAGAACTTTCAAGCACCAGTGCATTTACTTCATAGCCCTTACCACAACTCATCATTATATATTTATAGGTTGTTTGTTTTATGTAGCCTGTGTTTCCTACAAGACTGAGTTCCATGAGAATAGCTCATATGCCTGCTTGTTTACCAGTGTATATCAGAGTCCTAGTGTGGTGTTTGGAACAAGGTTTTTAATGAAAGCCTATGGAATAAAGAAATCTGTCATCTTCCCTTTTTCGATCATTATAGAAGCAATCATTTATTATGAACTTACTAAGGTCAGACATTACACAGGGACCTTGCATATACTACTTCATTATGGTCCCATAAACCTATGCAGTGGGTACCATTGGTTTTGCAGCTGAAGATACTGGGGTTTGAAGAAGTCATGGAGCTAGCGTATTCTAGAATCCAGATGCAGACATCTGTCTTGTTCGGTCTATAGTATTCTACTTTTGTGCTCTATGACTTTGAGCACTGGACCAGACAGAGTAGGCTGTGTTTACTGAATCCAGTGCCCACGTGAAACATCCACACAATAATTGCTGGAGGCCAGTGCCTGTGACTCATGAGGCCAAGAATCTGAAGCTCTATTGCTCAGGCTAGGTTCTGAGGTCTGAAGGGATGATTGGTGGGCTAGAAATCCTCTTCCTGACAAGGGGGTTTATTCTCATGTTTAAAGTTCAACAGAGATCCTTTCTTCCATTGTATGGGGACGTGACTTCAAATCTTTTCTAAAAATGCACATTTTTAATTAGAATACTTTATATGAGTTCCTGAGAACTAAAAGGACACTGTTTCCGGGGGACAGCTAAGTGCACTGGAAAAAAAAAACTGCACAAACATAGAGAGCAACCAACATTAAATCCACAGGGAACTCCTTTTTATTCAGCTTCAAATATCTAGAGAATGACTTGGCAGCAGCAAGGTAAAGAGAAAGAACAGAAACAAAAGCCAATACTAATAATGCATGTGAGTTTGGATGCATTATCCTGAGGGAATCCTGTTGAGAATCTAGAGCTGGGGAAGATTTTTGAGACTGTCATGTTTTAAACTCCATTGTGCAGGTGGGACAGTGAGGCTAGAGGTCATAATAATGTCAATACAAGTAAGTGATGAGCTAGAAAGGAGAAAAGAGAAGGCATAACTGTGCTAGCTAGAAATTGACTGGTGGTAAGGAAGACAGGGGTAGATATAGGGAGCATAGCTCTCTAATAATATGGCACTTCATGTGTTCAAAACAAATATAGAAATTGCCAAAAAAAGAAGTGAAGCTGAGCTTAGTAATGCAAACCTGTAATCTCAGGACTGTAAGAGGCAGGAGCAGCAGGAGAATCACAAGTTCAAGTCCAAGCTGGGTAGCTAAATGACTTAATGAAAACTTATCTCAAAATAATAAATAAAAAGGGCTGGGAATATAGCTCAGCATGAAGGCCTTGGACTTAATACACTATTCAAGAACAGGGTATGTGGGGGGAGGGGCTAAAATAAATAATAAAAATGCCAAGAAAATCAAATGCCACAGAATATGTAATCATTTATTTTTGTCTATATCCAGGACTTGATCTGACAGATTATAATATCCCAGATTCCTTTGGACTTATCTATTGTGGTTTCTCTCATACTTAGATTCCCAAGTCCTCAAATACATTGTTATCACCTCCTTAAAACTGGAGTGGGAAGCGAGGTTCAATGTAGAGTGATTGTCTAACACAAACAAGGCCATGGGTTCAATTTTTGGCTGGGGATGGGGGGACAGCAACACCAATAAGATCTCTCAATATCCTGGAATGCATGTACAGGGATCAGAATACTCTTAAAGGACAAATGGGCCATTCAAAAAGGGAGTAGCATGACCAGTATTAGCATATCTAATTCAAAGGATGGAAGTGTATGGCACATTCAGCCCTATTAGAGAGAGAAGGGGTTGTAGCGCTGAGGGATATGGTAAACTGAGGGTTGCTGCTGGACATAATCACCAGAGACAGGTGCTAGACGGTAGGTATATGTCATAGGTTTTCCTGCAAAGTATTTCTTCAAGCTGGGTCTCATTCAATGGACATCAAATAACTTTTGGGAACCCAAGAGCTGAAAGATGGGGCTGGAAGATGAGAATGTACTTGGGCTGTTATCAGCTTCAATGGTTGGAACCAGGGAAGATATAAGATTTGAGGAACCCATGAGGGGCCGACCTTAGTGCTGGTCCTCAAGATCCATTGTCTGGTACGTATCTCATCAACCTTACATGCATGCAAGTATTCTTGTCATGGTGAAGGAGTTGTTCTTTTTAGAAATAAATAAGTGGGTAATGTGGATATATATAAAATTAATTAAAAGAAAAGAAATCTACCTTTCTGAAGTAACTTCTTGAGGGAGTCTGGGAACCTGACCAACCAGTGTGTTCAATCTCACCCCTCTGCCACATGAGGCCTGGAAAGCTAGTAATGAGCCCCCATAGGATCATAGGCTTTTCACATTGTTACCATTTTTAGCAGCAATTTTCATGATTCAGTTGTGCGGGGTTGCAGGATGGCTTGCGTAGGTGACAACTAACAGTGTGCAGTGGAGGGTCCAGTGAGGTGTGATATTTGTGAAAAAGATTTTCAAAGATGAAGCATCAAAAAAAGTAAAATTGGATCAAAATTGTCTGACAAGCAACTTGAGAATTCAATAAGATCTGCAACCTCTAGCAGACATTGATGGATTAGTTTCACAAAAGTAAGGTGAACTGTTCCACTGGTTTTGGTTTACATTGCTCTTTTTGGTTGCTATAATAAAAATATTAAAAAATAATTTCTGTCACTTAAGTACATTAACTATATTTTATATTTTACATGTGGCCCAAGAAGATGCCTCTTCACTCATTGTAGCCTAGAAAACTAACAGGCTGGGCACACATGTGATCGGCCCCTGACCAGCTAGTTCTCCAGAGTGACAGTCCCCTTTCTAGGAGGTCTTGACCCCGCCATTCTTCACAAGCCGTACCTCCTCCATCTCTTCCAGGGTCTTTGTCAGGTTCTGCTTCCACCAGAAGCTGCCCAGCTGGCAGTTCTCTCACTGTACAGAGCCAGGCCCCCAGGCTGGCCAGGTGGAAAGACCTTGTCCTACTGTTGTCACTCCCATGTGGCTATGGTTAAGGCTCCTCTCTTCTATATGTCCCTGCACTTCGGCTCTTTCACCTATAAAGTAGAGATGCCACCTCCAAAACTTTCTCACAGCCCAGCTGAGAAAAGGAAAGTTCTAAAACTTAGCGCGCAACCTTATATGGGTGTAATATTTCTATAATGATTCTACCAATTCCTACTCCTGTACATTGTCCACACACTCTCATCAAGACACTAAATATCCACTTCTCAGGTGCTGCCTTGAAATGGACAGTTATCCGTGACAGAGGGCAATTCTAATGGTACTTAATAGTTTGCTCATCTGTAAGCAAACAAAAAAATTTTCAATTATCTTGATTCCTATAGATCATTCTTTGAACTTTACTTTGTGCACATCATGGATTTAAGTAACTGGCTAAAAGTCTGAGTATTTGCAGGATTTTTTTGAGGGGAGGCGGTACTGTTTTCTTACAACTCTTTTGCTGTCAGATCAGTTAACAGCTGTTCTGGCCTAAGGTAGTTATGTCCACTTGCTTAGGTACTCTCCTAAACTTTTTTGCCATGTAGTTTTCTTTGTTGCTATAGTAATAGTTATTTATACTATCACTAAGTAAATTCCTAATGTGGCTAAGATTATGCAGGAGGAGATGAGGAACATTGAACTCTCATGTTTCCTACTGACTTCATTGGAAGGTTCTGATAATTTATTTCCATGTTGCAAACTGTGGTCCCAGCTTATTAGAATCTTCCAGCATATGTCCCTAAGGCAAAAAGATATATAGTGAAGCAGTATTCACACTGGGGCTGGTTCTGCTAAGGACAAGTCATCCTTATGTAATATATCTTGGCAAAGAATCCTCATAACTCTCTACTCACAAAACGTTTTTCTCAGTCCACTCTCTATGCTGTTCTGAAAATTCCGGAAATCAAACCAGCATTCTTTATTTTTAGTCCATACAAAATTTTACTCATTCCAGGCATGTGGGCAGGGAGCTATGTTTAGAACCATCAACCAAATGCTTCAGAATCACAGATTATTAGGGCCCGGGTAATTCTCTGGATGACTTGGACAGATTGATTTATTTTAAGTCTGGGAACCCCAATATATATAAAACTGAGCTGTAATGGAGACCTGAAGTCTCACTCAGTGGTCTCCCCTTTTAACTGCTCTTTAGGAATTATCATGTAATTGTGAGTTCTCAAGGGGCAGCTAGAAAACCACAGTTCTAGGCTAACTCTGTCATTTTGTGGATGAAGCAGAGGAGGTTCTCAGGGACAAAGGAGCTTACTCAAACTTCTAGTGGTCACTGGCAAAGCCAGGAGCAGAATTCAGATTGCTTGGGTCCCAATTAGGCATGCTTTCTACTGCCCAATGCCTAAGCTTTGATTATAACAAATTACTTTTTGTTTTATCCCATTAACTAGAAAAGTTCAGATGAGAACCATGACGAGGTGAAAAAGTTTGCATGCTGAAGGAACAAGAAAATCAGAAGGCTTAACTATAATTAGCCAATAGTGTTTTTCTTAGGCCAAGAGGAAAACCTGAATAAGAATTAGCTCCAGGAGTTACTCCATCACAGTGGAACTTGGTACACTATATTGAGGAACTCTCAACTTTGTGTGACTTGGACTGAGTTGTATAACTTCCTGTGAACTTCAAAGTTCTTCTCTCCCCTGAAAACACATCAGAGGCACTGTGATGGTCACTGGACACGGATGATTCACTGGGTCTTCAGACAGATGCAACTCGCCTCCTCCCTGTTCGAGCCCTCTCTTTTATACTTTCAATTTTTTCTTAAAGGAGTCAGTGTATCCTTATTCATACTTTTTCCCTATGTATTTTGTGCATTAAATAATTATCTTCCTGATTAGATATTAATTTGGGAGATATATAACTATGTACTTCTTTCTAACATGGTTCTTGCTGGCTCTCATGTCTTTATAGTGCGGATACCTTCAAAGAATCCTCCCTTGATATTTCAGGAAGCCCTGGGTGGATGCTAAGCATGTTCCCATACAGTTTGTCTGACTATCATTTGGTCTCTGCTCTGAGATTCTCTAGACACAACAGCATCCCTTTGACACCTGCCTGGCATCACTGCCACTAAAACTGACTCTTGCCTTCTCATGTTCCCTTACCAATTGCAGAAAATGGTGACAGTAGCTACATATATTGTCTTCCCTTTCTGATATGCATCTTTCTAGTCCTCCCATTTTCTCTTCCCCCTGTCTTTTCTTCAATTCAGTCTTCATGTCAATGGGTATTTAGACAGACTTATGAGTGCAGTAAAGAAGGGATAAATATCTGTCAGAGTTGGAGGCACTGACCAATTAGATTTTGAAGTTTCTCTTTTGGAGAGCAAGGAAGAGCTGTTTCATGTGCATACTGGTTAGTTACATTACATAGGGTAGGAACATGATCTTGAAACTTTTCCTATTTAAAAGTTTAAAGAAGGTGAAGATAAATATAGATATTGACTAATAAAAGAAGTGGAATATTGCTCACTCAACACTCACTCCAACCCTTTATCTTGTCTTCTTAAGCTACAGACTGGGAAGCTAAGACTAGATTTTCCAAATCACTTTTTCAGATAGGGTACTTGCTTTGGATCTGGCATAGTACAAGTCCTGAAATTAATTGGCAATATTATGCTCTATCTTAATACCTGATGGAATTGGGAGAGCTTCAGATGGTCTAATCACAAACCCTGTGCCCTCTTTGCTTTAGTAGATGAGCTCCTCTGGCCAAACAGCTCTCCTTAGCCTCAGATCCAGACCCAGTGGGTGCTTATTCCTGAGTAGGAACCTTTCATTCCAGCCAGCACTTGGAATTGTTCAAATAAACCAATCTTATTTCCCCAGGATAGGAGCCTCCTTCTTACTACAATGACATCTGCTTCTTCACTCTTCCTTGAGTGCAACTGTTTGGTCCTTTGTGGCTTGTGGTTTTTCTGTTTGATGCACTGTGAATCCAGGTGACCCATAAACTGTTGCTCTGTTCAGTGTTGGGTGTAGTGAGTGTGACCATCCTGTACCCTAGAGAAGAAATGCCAACTTTGACCACTGATCAAATAGAAAGTGAATAAAATATATATTTCTGTCAAATATAGGCCACTATATGAGATCTTGAAGCAGAAGTGGGGGAAGGGAAAATACCCCCATGGATAATACACAGATAAAAGCCTCTGTTTTCCTAGTTGGACTATAAAGGGCATTCTTGTGCTCATTTAAGGTAGTAGGAGGAAGTAGCACTTACATTTCTACTAGGACAGGCCTTCATTGGACTTTTTTTTCCTGGCTCATTTGTATCTGGCTGCTCTTTCCTGGGCTTGGTAAGCAGACAATGGTATTTCTGAAAATTGAAATGTTCTCTCAGCTAATATATTTTAATGCACTCTTCTCTCCTTAAAGTATATGTAAGACCTGGATAATACAAGTGAGTTAACAACATAGGGTTTTATTTTTCTCACAAAACAAAATGCCTGGAGGCAGAGTCTTGAGACAGCCATCAGTTTGATAGAGACACCGGTTTGCCAGCCTCTTTAGATTGGTCTGCAATCTGTTCCCGTGGTCAATGAAAAATTTATTGCTCTATCTGTAGTCTCATGTCTGCATTCCAAGCAGGGTCAGGTGGAGCAGCAAAGATCCACTGCTTTTGCTAGGTAACAAAACAAACCCTAGAACCTAGTGGCTTAGAATGACAACTCTGTCAGTTGAGTAGTTTGATGCAGCTTGCATGAACTGTATGAACTCATACATCTGCAAGCACCTGCAGGTTGGCTGGAGGGTCTATGTTTCTGATATCAGCAAGGGAAAGCAAGACTTATCCTTAAATCACATTTGCTTTACATCTTGCTTACTGCTGTGTCATTGGCTAAGCAAAAGATGAAGAATAGCCTGTTTTCAGGAGGGAGAAGTGATAAAGGCAATTTCAAAAGCACACTAAGAAGATTCTGTGAGTGACAGAGGTGGTAAAGGAATTGGACTGGGTTGCAGTAGGAGTAGTGTCTGTCCTATATAAAAGGAGGAACAGGATGGGGAGATGGCTCAGTGGAATAAGTGCTTCCCTGGCAAGCGCAAGGGCCTGAGTTCAATCCCCGGTTCACCTGCCCCCCAAAAAGGAGGAACCGTAATAACCTGCTTTTGTGAAATTGCACTGCATTTTCTTTTCCATAGAAAACTGGAAGGGGGACAGATACTATTGTCCCTTCTTGCCATTCAGTGGCAAAAATTTTCACTATGCAACTCTCCTTTGTGTCTCTAGTACTGGCTCATCAGACAGGCTAAGGCATTACAAGTTTGGTGCTTCTGTTCCCCAAATACATACAACATATGTCTCCATTAGTCACAGGGCAATGGGTGAAACAAGTGACTTACTTTTGAGAGACAGGGTAAATTGGACTCTCAGAAATTCTTTAATTTCAGAGATGCTGGTATTTCAAGGTAGCTGTTATCCTTTGCCAGTGAAAAATACCTCATGATGGTGAAGAATGCAGGTTCTTCAGCCAGACAAAAAATACTGACCCTAATAGTCCCCAGATAATCATCCCCCTTAGTCATAGGGTACACACATGAGAGCTTGCTGGAAGAATAAGCTGCCATTGCCACTCAGTCCTATTTGTGGCCCAGGCCTCAGGATATTTATGGTGAGTCTCACATACTTGTTTCACTCCTGAAACACAAAACACTCATAAGCAGCAGCACTCATGTGGACCTGATGATCTGGAGAATCTGTGTTCTTTTGTGCAAGAATCCAGCTTCTTTTTTGTGTGCCCTTTCAAAAAATTGAAATGTTCTCAAAGTCTGGAGAAAAACTTCTGAGTGAACTGCCACTGAACTTTTAAGATTCTTTTTTCCCCTTTGGTTAAATCTCAGTGGGGCTTAAGATGGTCATAATTTTCACAAGCGCAAACTAAAGGTTTTGTTGCCTGTTGAGTAAAGTAGCTGCTTCCTATTGCAAAAGAACTGATTCCTATTCTCATTGCATTGGCGTTTTCATTAAAATTTCCATTATCCTCTTCCTTGCAATGTAATTATAGATGAAATTGTCTTGACCATGTTTCTCAGGAAAAATCACTCATGGTTCAAAATATGTGAGTAGGATATAGGAGAAAATCCACACTTCCCCAAATATAGATCATCTAGGTAAGATCATCTATATCTAGGTAAGGCAAAATATTAGTATTTTTGTCCTAGATGTCATACTTCAGATTAGTATTATTAGCCTCATTGGCTACAACATGACCAGAAAAGAAATCTGGACTGAAACAGAGATACAGTCATGGAGTGAGACGTGACAGTACCTAATGACACTATGGCCTGGCCTCTGTTTGCTGAGAACCAGCCCCTGGCCTCAGAGCCCTGACATTATCTGTGTAGTCTGCAGTACTCCAGACTTGTACACTCCATAGTAAGGGACTTCAGGGATAGGCCTGTAACAGGACGGAGGTGCTGTTGAGCTCTGTCACATGCTGGGTGACCTTGGCCAAGGGCTTCATGCTTTCTGAGGCTCAGTTTTCTTATCTGGAAACCAATGTTACTGTGGTGTAATGATGCCTTCTCCATCTTCCTACGAACAGGATAGCAGTCTAGTGAATGCATTTGGAAGTGTTCTGTGAACCAGAAATCTCCATTCCAAGAAAATGCTACTCAAGACAGATTAAAGGTCATAGAAAAAAATTAATGTGTGAATCAGAGACCTTGATTAAAACCAGAGCACAGTCTGTAGCTTTGGTCTTTTCATTCTTCAGAGCATGATGGCTACCCTGTGCTCACCACCTATCCCTGGGAAATAAAGAAAAGCAAATGTCCATCTTTCACTTTCTATGCCTGTAGCCACCATTTCTAAGTGCTTACTCTGAGCTAAACTATCATCCATGCACACTATCCCAAATAATTCTTCAATTGTAACTTTTGTCCCCATCATATGGGCAAGGTACTGAGGCTCAGAGAAGTTTGTAAGGTGCATGATCACAAGAAAAGTAAGGAGAGGGTCAGTGCTTATTTGCCTTGCCCCAGAATCTGCATTGTTAGTCATCATGAGGTACTCACTTTTACTGGGGAAGAATAACAGCCATTTCCCTTGAAATATAAGCATCTCTGAAATTAAAGAATTGCTGAGATTCAAACTGCCTTCCAAAACATAAGCTACTTGTTTAGCATTTGTTTGGAAACAAATTCCCCAGGGAAGTTTCTTTTCAAAATCATGTTTATTTGGTCCTATTTTTGCAAACATTTCTTGAGTATTTACTATGTAGTAAGCATACATTCTGTATGTATATTGTATAAATAAATCTATGAAATCTTCATGACAATCTACAAGCTAGATCTGTTATTATCCCCACTTTGAAGATGATGAAACTGAAGCACAGAAAAGTTATGTAACTTTTCTAACCTAACATGGTACTATGTGGTAGAGATAGGCTCACGCTCAGACAGGTTGATTTCAGTGTGTGTACTATGTGCTATGTTTATGTGCTACTACATTCTATACATAGTAAAAATTTTAAAAGAATATACACTAAATTTATCAGAGGTTATTCCTGGGGAATCAGATTGGGACAGTAAATTTGAAAAGAAAGACTTTTACTATATTTTGTCTACAGTTAAATACTCTTGAGATTCTTAATATGTGCAAATATTTTATAATTTAAAATACATTTGATCTGGGTACAGTGGTGTATATCTATAATTCCAGCATTCAGGATGTGAGGCAGAAGGATTGCTATGAGTTTGAGGCCAATCTGGGTTACATAGTGAGTTCAAGGCCAACCTGAACTACAGAGTAAAACCCTATCTCAGAAAAAAACAAAGCAAAACACAACTATCCATTTAAATATCTTTTTCCCTCAATACAGCTTGGACATTGATCAAAGATTATTTGTAGTGATAAGACTGACATTTCAGAGGAATCTAGAAATGTAGTAAAGATGCCCAGGGTACTCTGGTCATGATGCCTCTGGAGTTTAAATCCATCAGCATGTCCAGGTCCTCAGTTTTGCCCATTCCCCCAGCCCTACCCAGTGCACGGCCCACAGTTAGGCAGAGCAGGAGTTCTAGGCTGAATTACTCAGATTTGTATCCATTCTAAGTAAGAAGGCAAATAAGCAAATGTAAATTTTGGCAGCTGCTTTTGAGGGCACTGGCCTTCTGGGACTGATCCAGCGCCAGACTCCCCCTCGGCGTGATTTCCCCACATCCTCTGTGATTTATTGACAAGAGTTGCTGGTGTCCCTGAAGCTGAAGGAATGGCCTGGCACAATGCTAAACAAAGCCACAAAGGTCAAAGTGATGCACTGAATCATCCTTTCTTCACACCAAAAGGCCTGGCTAGGGTCATGTCTTTCTTTCCATCTCTCTTGTTTTTGAGGATGTTGGCAGCACAAATCATCTCCAAGCATTTCCCATGGTCCTTCTATCAATCCCAAACAAAGGCAAATCTCTGTCTCTTCAGTCTTGACTCAGACACAACTGAAGATTCCCCAATGTCTTTTCATGATAAATATCTCCAATATTACACCATATTAACTTAAATGTATAATGGATGGAGACTTCAAACTACCCCACTGTTCCAAATGTCATAAAATTTAATGATGTTTTGGACAGACTCATGCAATCTCAAGATATTGCCATTATTATTGTTGTTCTCATCAAATTTCAAGGTAATCTACAGTATGGCTACCTGTCCAAGGTAAGTGATGAAAGCCAATTTTGTTCCAATGGAGATAAAAGTCTCTCTGAATTTCATTACATGTTCTGTAAATAATCTTGTCTAACAAATAAAAACCCAGCTTGGCACCTCTCATTCATGCTGGTGAGGGTGGTGATCATCACAGTGAACACTGCGTCCTGGACTGTCTCCATCTCCTGGAAGCTTGTAGGTTCTAGGCACAATGCTAAGAGCCACCACCGATGATCTGCCAATCCCTAGAGCAGCCTTGCAAACTGAAAAGCTTGTCATTCCCATTACACAGATGAGGAAAAGAGGTTTTAAGAAATTAAGGCCTCTCAAATAAGTCCCACAGCTCAAAAATGGACCAGGATGGAGTTTACCTTTGTTCTATGTAGATTTCAGAATCAAATATTTTGAGGAGCAGCCTAATCTGACTTTCACTTAGAATGTAAAGTCTCCTACTTCTTGGCTCTTTCTCATACCCTTCTCAGCATGGGTCACTTTGGCATGTGGATCTCCTCACATTGGTCTCTCCCTTTGTACTGGGAAACATACTACAGCATCCCTTCTTCTAAGAAGCCACACCACTGTCTCTCCCACCCACTCAGCCTGAGACACACACCCCACAAAACTGACCATGTAGTTCTCTGTTCCAGTATTTTCTTCACAAGGGCTCATTATAAAGTCTATGATGCTTCAATTTGTGTTTCTTTTTATGACCCTCTTTTAGTACTACACTGCAAGCCCTTTCAAGGCTAGACTGTCTCATCTCCATCTTCCTGTAGCCTGGGCAAGGGCCTGGTTACTAGTAAGTGTTCAACTGATATTTGATGTGTGAATGGATAGCTAGATGGAGGGACATAGGGAAGAAAGTTTCTAAAGCTTAAATGAATAAACAAGTAGGCCATTGACACTGTAATGTGCATTTGCTATATTCTTTGAGGATATTTAATTCTTCTCTAGAAAATAACAAAAAATTTGGGCAAAATTCCTCAGGTACATAGGTATTTAGTAGTAAATAAGGAACCAGTCCATGAAACAGAAGTCACAGGATGTGTAAGTAATCTGTGAGGCAAGTCAGACATCAAGTTAATAAAGCATGTATTATTGAACATACATAGAAAGGGCCAGAAGGACCAAGAGGCAACAAATATTCATGAACTGCTAAGTTTAAATAAGGAATTTAAGACACTCCATATTCATGAGACTGTAAATAGGTCATCCATTAATGACATTCCTTCTTCCCATGAAATGTAACTGAAAATCTATAGCTCTTCATCAGGATAACTGGCACACTAGAGCTATTGAATAGGGCCTTCTGCTGTATCTCTACTACTAAAAGTGCCTCATGGCTCTCAGCATCGCCTCTCTGCAGAACTTCCTGCCTTTGTCTCCTCTTACTGTGTGACCACCCAAGCCCCATCAGGGAGGAAGGAAGATGTAGTAGGAAACGATGCAGGATCTGGAACATTACATGACTGAAAACCAGGTGGTGTGGTCCCTCCATCCCACCCACATCCAATCTTAAGTGTGTGTCCCTACTCTTTTGTTGTCTCTTGCTTGTTACTGTATTTTAAGAAATTCATTACATTGTGTGTTATAGGCCCATTAATTGGGTCTGAGACCCTCACTTAATGAACTCTTGAGTAGCTTGCTTGGTTGTGTATTTGTCAGATACCTCTACACCAGGTCCTATAACAAACAGTATTTCCCATAAACATCATTTCTTTCAACCATGGTCTCTCTCCTTAGCAAGTCATGAATACTCTCCTCTTCATCTGCTATAAAAAGAGGGACAGTTCAAGTACTAAAGAGCTCTCTAACCAGAATAATTTCTCTCACAGCAGAAATACCGAAATTGTTGACTCACTAAGAATTCTTAGTATATAATTCAGGCTAGAATAGCAACCCTATTTTGTATGTAAAACATTTTTGTCATCTTCAGAGAAAATTGCTAGCAAAGAGTCATTGTGATTAATTAATACAAATGGGAGAGGCTTTGAGTCTTTCCTTCAAGAAAGAGCAAATTTGTTTTTCTCAATTTCTGGAGAACATGAGCCCACACTGATGGATCCATACAGAACCCCACAACTATACCCTATTGAGCTGGTTTGAGTTCCTGTGTGTGCAGATGAACAAAAGAGTTACTGTTTGATAGAGTGTGATATTAGCCATCTCAATTGATCCCTAGTGTGTGATGATACAGACTTTCATTTTTATTGATCATCAGTGGCAGTGCAAGTCCTATTTATCGCTGATGGCTTCACCTAACTCAGATTCATATACAAAAAGTTCTCCCTCCTGAGTCATACTTAAATTCTATTCATATTATGGTTCAAGATTTTCCTTTCCTTGGACGTCTATGCTGAACAAATCTCTAGCTCCAATAGATCTCTAATCCTATCAAATGGTCCCTTTAAAATGGATTTGTGGACTATCCCACTGTAATTGTGCTTGGGAATATTTAAAATCTCATAACCAACATCTATCTCTTCACTCACAACCAGTAAGAAAGAAAAGTAAATAAATAAGTCTCTACTTCTAATATTTAATATTTGTGAGCAGTTCCATGATGTCTGCTCCTCAGAGAATGTATAATGCTGGAGGAAGTAGCGTTACAGGGCCTTGGGGATGTTGGTGTGTCAGTGACCCTATAAAGCTGATTGCTGGCACTGCATAACAGGGTCAAGATTCAGTTTTATATGATGTCTATGGAAAAAAAACAGTACTTAATGTTACTTGAACTTTTTATCCTCAGGTCTCCATGGGTCTTGCTTGCACAAAATCTCTATATGGAGTGTTTCTTATTTGATCCCATGGATGTGTGTTTACAGTTCAATTAAAATTCCTGGGAATTTGAAGCTGGGAAGAAAGCCCACACTGCTTAGCTCTCTGTGGCCAAATACTGATGAATCGTCGCTCCTCCACAGACCTCAGGAAAAAAAGGCTTGAGATGGAAGAATGTACCAAATCATCCTGGATCTGAGCTAGGGAAGCTACTTGCTAGGTGTTCACCATGGGTGCAGCTTTGAGACCAAAGTCTGGCCCCTCCTAAGACTGCCAGCACCTGCTAACACAAGGCTGACCTCACACCTTTCCATGGAAAGTGAAGTATTAGCCACATGGTTGGCTCTCTGTCACCTACTTTCCCCTCCTCCTCCTCATCTGATCAATAACATCAAGGAGTTTTCTCTGTAACATTAGAAATCAGACTTAAAATTCAAATACACTGATAGAGGTCTCCCTTTATCCTTGTGTCACCTTAAGACATCAATGGCTTTCCTGGTAGCTGGCTCTGCTGGGGCACACTGGACTGTGTGAGGAAAATGGAAAACAGAAATGAACGGAGCTTTGAAATGGTTAATTCTGTTCTTTTTGCTCAGAAATTTGGCTGTGTGTGTGGATTGTGTGGGGAGAGTGAAGGTCTATGAGACCACTGGTTACTCTTCCCTGCCTCAGAATCCCTTTTTGTGCTACAAATTTTATAGCCTTCTTTTGACTCTCTGCTTTCTTTGGCCTTTCAAAGAGGTCATTTTTAAAAATCACCTCCTCTGTACAGTGTGAGGCAATTTCCCCTGGGACTGTCATTGCCTCCCACACCAAGTCCTCCTTCCTCTAGAACTTCACTTGTGTTGGGGATTGATGGCTGAGAGTTTTACCTTGTTTATTGTACAGGGGCTGACATGACTTCTCAGGAAGTGGGTTAAGCCACAGATCATCCTGCATCTAACAGAGCAGAGGTAGGAATAAATGAGCCAGCATGAGCCTCCCCCCCCCCCCGACTGTTCTAAGCAGGAAGAGAGGGTCTGAGATATTCACTCAGCTGAGCCTAAAGCTGCACTTCTGAAGCCCAGGAAGAGTAGGATTTAGGGCACCCACTTTCTACCAGTTGTTCAGAAAAATGTGACTTCCTATCCTTTTATATGAAGCTTAAAAAGTCAGCCCTCCACCAGGGTTGCCAAGTTTTCAGTTCTCTTAGATCTTTATATATCTTTTCCCACAATGTGTCATTCTTTCTCTCTAAAGCATTTTTCCTTCATCCTTCTCAGATACTTATAAGCCTGTCTTTTTTTGTCTAATGATGTTTGTGGAATATAACTTGAAATGTGTGGTGTGAAATTACAAATTACTCTCACCTCTCCTTGGGCATTACATCTTTAAAACCATCAAAGACTTCAATTATAAGAATTAATCTCACATTGAGGGATTTTAACAACTAACACAGAAGAACATTCAAGGGGAGGTGCCACGAGAGTTCCCTGTATCCCCGAAATCACATACTTAGAAGGCGACCTTGAAAAAGAGAATTGAAGCCTCAGAGGATGATTTATGACTCCCTGCACCTTCTGTGGTGTTTCTGACATGTAGCCACTTAAAGCTTTTGCTGTTCTATAGAAGCTAGCTGCTTCAATCCCCCAAGCATTCTTGATTTGGTTTTGATCAGTAGTTTGAAAATCAAAGAATTCTACATCTTGCTAGTGATTGAACAGCCATGCCTAAAAATCAGTAAGTTATCTTCTTCCTTTTATTCACCTGCCCTTAGATCTCTCCATGGAACTTTCTGGATAAAATGATCTCTCTTGTCTGCAACAGTCTTTTACAGAGCTGAGGACAATAGTCACATCTTCCCACCCCGCGTTCTTCATCTACAAATTGGGCATTACTCTGTGTCACAGCTTATCTCTAGATGTTTACCAAATGCCTCACTCATTTGTAAGTGAGGTTTTTGGAAGATGACTGGGTTAGATGACCCTATAGCCTACTGCCTATTGTGAAATGGGTCTGGTTGGGAGAAGCAAGTCATTGGTGATGGCGGAAGGCTATGTCCCCTTCCCCAGTGCCTCCTTTCCCTTTCTGCTTCTGGCCACCATGCTGTGGCATCCTTCCGGAAGACCCTTGCACTGTGTCTTCAGGCCTTGTGCCTGGTTGACTATAAACTGAAACCATATGCCCAAATAACCCTCTCTTCCTTTAAGATGTGGTTGTCGGGTGCTGTGTCTCAGTGGTGAGAATGTGACTAAAGCACTGGCAGAGTGAATTGAGCTAAAACCCACAGCAAGGATATGATGGTTTTAAAATATGGATACAAATTCTTCAGTGCATCTCTAATGTGTCTGAGTTTCCTCCCAGTCAAATCTAGGTGGCTTGTGAATGCACTGACCAGTGGACTACGGAGACACGGTGCCATGTCCTTCTGTCTTGCTAGAGAACATGCTATTGGGATCTCAAACTGCCTCATAAGCAATCTAACTATCTTAAGCCTTCATTATGGATGAGACCCAAGCAGACAGTCCTGGTGAATCCAGCCTTTAGGTGATCCTAGGCCAGGAGTTGACATGGAAATGAAGAGACCTCTTGTTGAATCAAGCCTTGGACATCCAAGTCTGCCTCAGCTGTCCTAGTCTCACCAAATAAAATTCTATATATTGTAAAGATACATCATGTTGACATGATTTGTCCAAATTCTCAACTCATGAAAATCCATGAATATAACAGAATGATTAATTTATACCTTTACTTTTGGTTTGGTTTGTCATGTAGCAAGAAATAACTACAGGGAACTATGCTTAAATCACCTGGCCCACAGCCATTTCTGCCAAAGAATAACATTAACACTAAACTCCCTTAACTTTTAAATGTGGTTATGAGATTTATCAATCTTGTATTTAAGTAACAACTTCCTCCAGAGTACTAGGGAAAAGCAGAAATCTCATAAACTATAGGAAGTCATCCCAGAAATAGATAATACATCAAAACCAGTGCCAAAAGAATTCAAATTTCTAAATATTGTCTTAGATCTTGCTGCTTTATATCACAGTCCCAATGCAAACTGTCAATTTGAGGTCATTTATTCATATAATAAAAATTTGAATCTTTATTCCATCATTGGGTATTAATTATGTCACTCCTCACCTTGAATCTTCAGAATGAGGGAAGCCAACTTGGATGTGAAATCTGAATACATACTATAGTGTTCCATGTTCTTAAGTGCAAGCTATGGTAATACCCCGTGGACTCGAAATTGTAGGTAAGAATGAGACATTAAGCACGGAATCATTCCGCACTACCAGGTGCTCACTGGTGCTCTATACACATATTTGAGTGCATTAATTTTACATCTTCATCTCAGTTTTTGGAAGGAGCATTGGACAGGACAGGACTTAGGACAGGTCAGCCACTGGTGGCCACCCTTGAGTGAGTGAATCTACTCTGGATTCAGTAAGTGAACTCGCTCTGAGTTTGAGCACCTCAGAAGCAAGGATCTTAGTTTGCTTTGTGGACTGATATTCATTGCTTAGTAGAATTTGTTAAATAGGTGAGTGTGATTCTGTGAAAGATTTTGTCCTCAGACATATTTTGGGCCCCTCATATACCTGGGCAGTCCCTGTTATGCAGTCCTCTGACCCTTGTATGTTGTTTTCTAGAACACCTGCTATTGGAACCTCCAACTGGCATGTAAGAAATCTAATTCTCCTGCTATGTGTTGCTCTCCTGCCCTCCCAGCCAATAGTCTCAGTTCACAGAGGTACAGAGGATGAAAGGTCACGTATACTGTTCAGAAAACTGACAACTCCTACTTCACCTGTTTTCCACTTTCTAATTATCAAGATGTTTAAACCACAATATGAATAGCCACATTAAAGCCACTTGTTATATGCAAAGCAGGGCATAATACATTGATAATTAAGGCCTCCCTCTGTGACAACCTACATGCTGGAGGTACAATTAAGGGTAAGTACCTCTTAGTTTGCTAGCCATTATTATTGTGCTTAAACATACATTCAGGGAGTTATTAGTGAAATTCTATAGTGTCCTGAGGACCTGTTGTTTTAATAAATGGAATAGGAGTTTTCCAACCTGTACCATGCTGGGAGATGAATTGATGGTGTAATGTGTGTGTGTGTGTGTGTGTGCGCGCGTGTGTGTGAGTACATGTGCATGTGTATACATGTTCTTCATTTCCAGTGTGAAAAGCTCAGAGTTTTTTTTTTTGACAAGTTTAGATCTTGAGCACTATCAGGACTATAAGAATAATCTTCTGGTGCTATGTTCTAGTCCACAGTGACCATAGAGCAGAGTTTTTCTTCTTATTGGATTTGCTGCTCAGATTCTATTTTTCTTTCTACTCCATGCAAAACAATAAGAACTCATGAGTCCTAATCCTTTTCTCATTGGGTTTCATGAAGTAAGAATTTTCAACAAAAAAAATCACAAATTTTAAATAATCTTTCTATGTCTACATCCCTGAAGTAGTGATATACTGAAATTTTTAAAAAATTTGTTTTGGTTTTTTGCTCAAACCAGCATTGTATATAAGGTATATATAGGTGCTTAGCTCTCCATCTCATTAAAAGGAGGCTGGAAAGAAAGGATGCTCACAGAGTGAAGATGGTTAATCCCTTGGTGGCTTCTTCCAGCTTCCCTTGACATGTGGGAACACTGAGCCTCCAGAAAGGGAGGCCTCCCCCAGCTTTCCTCATACTTCACTGCTTGCTGTAACTCATATGCTCCAGCAGCAGCTCTGGAACTTGCTTGTAGGAGGAACTCTGCAGGTTGTCAGGAGACTGGCATGTTTTGAAGCTGCTATTGCATAGCAAGCACCCGGTGTGTACTTGGATCATTTGTTTGGGGTGAGCTGTTGGGCAGGGAACTAACAGAGAATATGAAGAAGTTAAAGGGACTGAGAGTACCACTTAAAACAGTTACTATAGGTTCTCTGCTGGCAGGAGGATAATGGCTCAAATCATATCTTCAGGTCCTCAGTCCTGGTCCTTGGCATTCAGTGGGGGCTGAGGACACATTTATGGAAGAATGATACTTCCCATGAGTAAAGAATTGGCATTTCCCACCATGCAGCAACTTCAGAGATACAGAGGCGGATTGTCTCTGTTCTGCCTGGAAGTGCTGTTGCCTTGAGAACTTTGGTGATAAAAGGCACTTGGGGATACGTGGACCATGTTATTTGTGCAAAGTAAGGTGAGAGAATTGAGCTCAGTAGGCACTGGAGCAAGGAAATGCCTTGGATTCTGAAACCACAAAAAATGTTGGGATACTCCTAGAGCTCACAGTTTCCAGGAAATGTTCATTAGAAGTTTTTCCAACACTGAAGCTCACATCTACTGTATTCATCAAACAACTCAATATTCCTAGATATTGTAAGTGTTTAGGCAAATCTCTAGAAAGGCTGAAAAATCTTCTAAAGGCTATCTCATGAAAGTCAAAATAGTGACCTCAAAAGATGGAGTGAAGGCTTCTCACTGGCTCCAGGTCTCATGCTTCCAACCAACCCTCTCCAAGGCTGACTATTATCTGGAGTCTTAATTCTGAATGTTTCACAGTGCTGCATTTTAAAATTCTGGAATAAATACCCAAGATAATTTGCAAGGAGAAAAGTTTGATTTGGGTTCACAGCTTTAGAGTATTATGGTAGAAAACTCATTCCTTCTATTATTGGTAATTTCAAAAGAGAGGAAGGAGAGGACAAGGAAGCATCAGTCTTCTTTGAAGATACTCCTCACAATGACCCATGATCTCCCACTAAAAGCCAACTCTTGGTAGTTACATCACTTCCTGATGGCATAATGGTATGATCCAAGCTTTTCATATTTAAACCTCAAGAGATATATTCTCACTAATGGAGGACAGTACTTAGGGTCTAGCAAGGAAGCATATAATAGTCCATTCTTCAGAAAATCAGAGTGATGTGGTTGAGGAAAGCTCCATGCTAAAAGCATACATGAAGGAGCCCTATCTTACAGAGGGCACAGAATGTAACTTGAGGAATAAGAGAGCAAAAGTTCTAGGAATTTTATACAGAAAGAGTGTGGAAGTGAAAAGAGGAAAGGGAAAATAAAGAATTTATTCTTTCTGTAAAAGAAACATCATGTACAAAAAACTGAAAGTATAAAGGAAATAGACTTTATGTCTCTAGTATACTTCTTTCCAGAAAAGTTTGAATACTAAACAGTATAATGTTATACAAGCATGTGTACAAGGGAGCCACCAGACTGACTTTGAGTTTCCTAGAAACCATCCCAGAGTCATTTTTTCAGATTAGACTTCATTAGGGCAAATAGAACCATTGTATCAGAAAAGCTCTAGAACCTTACTTAGCTGACTGGGATTCTCTGTACTAAGAAAGCCAGAAATCCTCCACAGAGGGTAAGTCTTGTCTGTTACCCTTAAAGTTCTCATGAAAGCAGTTCAGCCATGGCCTGTGAAATATCACCCACCACAGTACGTGGCTCTGATCCTGGGAAGGTTCTAAAATAGCCTAAGAAACAAAAGGACTATTTAGCTTTCAAGCAAGTGTCCCTGGGTTAGCTCCTTCATGTCAAGTTGGAAGCACATTAGTTGGGAATGAGTTACAAACTGTACTTCTGTACAAATACTTGGAGCTCAGCTCTTCTATGCTTTCTGTTAGATGCAGACCTCTGCCTTAGCATACAATTAAACTGAGGGTAGTGTGTGTCTGAGATGAAAAAGCAATCTCCCTTCTTTCATCTTCCTCCTCTCTTCCTCCACAGCCTATGTCAATGTCATTCTCTCTTGGGAAACTGCACTTTTCCAAACCAAAAATTACTTCTTTACCACCTGCATTCTCAGTATGTTTTAACCCTTTAAATACATTTATCACCTGCAGTTTAGGATCATGGATCTGCAGGGCTTCCCTCCCTTGGTGAGCCCTGCATAATACCATCCTCATAATCATGCTTTCATGATTTCATCCAATGAAAGAAATTCCAGTAAACTATGACACTGAAAATAGTCTACTTTTCAATGCATTTCCCTTTTACTATTACATGAGCTCAGAAGACGTACACAGTGCCCTTTAATTGTCTTCACACAATGGTTTATGTTTCATCGTCTCTGCGTGAGACCTTCTGTGACCTCCTAATCTGCAATGTGAGGTCATGGGTAAAGGTCATATCCTCTGAGGAAATGTAAGAGCAGAGGGAACCAGGAACTGGAAAGAAATGTAGTGCTGCAGGCACCTTTGATTTTTTTTATCCTGACACACAGACTGACTGGATTAGAGATGTGTACAAGGCCAGATGTTGGGGTTAAAATACAAAGACAAACATTCCCCAAGCCAATCCCCTTCCTTCAGAGGTAAAGAAGAACACCAAAGAATCATGAGTTATATCATTCAACCATCACAACAGTCGATGCATTGTTTATAACTGCTTTATACATATGGACACTAATGCTAAAACTAGTTAAGCAAAACTCTCAAGGTATCACAATAATTTGCAGAACAAGGATTTGAGCCAACCCATTAGATTTCAGTGCCTAAATCTTTTCCAGTTGCAGGGGGGTGGGGTGGGGGACAAATCCCAGTTTTACCAGATGAGAAATTCAGGACATGTCGCACTAACAGCTTAGTCACTTCTGCCTCAGTTTTTTCACCTAAAAAGATATGTACACAGTGGTGTTCATGACTTTGTTTTGAGAATAAATTGAAAACATGCAAAAACTCTTAGGAGTACAAGCAGAAAATGGATACTAAAATTTTGTCTTGATATTGAGGTCTGCCACCTATTTCAACAAGAAAATGTGTGTACACATAAATTGAGCCACTTCAGCAAAGAAAGAAAGAAAGAAAGAAAGAAAGAAAGAAAGAAAGAAAGAAAGAAAGAAAGAAAGAAAGAAAGAAAGAAAGAAAGAAAGAGAAGAAGAATCCTAATTCATCAGTCTTTAGGCAATGTATAGTTTTTAAGGTCTGCTGCAACACAGTAATGTAGACTGGGTAGCTATACAAAAGAAATTTATATCCTTACATTCTGGAAGCTAGAAGCCTGAGTTTCAGGGTACTCCTAATGTCTCTTTGCTTGTATATAACATCTCCTCCTTGTAAAATCAACAGTCATACTGGAAGGGCTTCCCCTGATTACCTCATTTTAACCTAATTAGCTCATCTCTAGATCCTGCCACACTCGAAGATATCAGAGGTTAAGCTTCAACACATGAATTTTGATGCTGGGGCTGGGAGGCAAACTCAGAGATACTCAGTAAAATTTTATCAGAAATATTCCATGTTTCAAATTAAATTTCTCTATTGATTTTTCTCTTTCCTCGTGTGTGTGTTTGTGTGTGTGTGTGTGTGTGGTGTGCTGGGGTCAGTCCATAGCATTGCACATGGTAGGCAAGTGTCTTTCAGTTACATGAAGACCTGTTAAACCATAGCTTTGAGTACAAAGTCCATTATAGAATCTCTAGGAGGCAAAGTGTTACTTCTTTCTTTGAAAAATGTTTTTGTCAGTACAGACCACAGTGGTGTTGACTTCTTTCATTTTTCCTTTGCAGTATTCCAATTTTCATTTTCCCTAGGGCTATGGACTGTGCACTTTTAAACACCACATCTGAGACTCCTGTTTTCCAGGCTCCTTCTCCAGGGCTTGCATGGAGAAAAGCATAACCAACAGGGATTGGCTTGACCAAGTCCATATGTGTTTGCTTGAAGATAATTATTCTTTCTTTTAGTTTTGGAAATCAGAGCAAGGTCACAGGTACACTGGAAGACACACGGGAGAGCACTAAATAGCAACATGGTGCTATGTATGAAGTACAGGGCCTCATGTATGTTGTTCATTTCTTTCTCTGGGTTTGATAGAATTTATTGATGGCCCCAATTAATGGTTCCCTGTGCCTGTGTCCTTTGGCTTGTGTATTTAGGGTTTCAGCCATTCTGAGCAGATGGCCTCCTTACTTGCTTTGTTGAGTAGAATGAAGCAGAAGTGGCAGAATACTTGGATGAAGCTTACAAATGCTCATTCATGTAACTGTGTTTGTTTACACTTGACCCTTGGCCTTACCATAGTGTAGTCTCAGCATATTGGAGGAACACAAAAGAAACACAAAGAATGAAACATGATAAAAGCTATAGTGTCCAGATAATACTCAGGTAACATCTAGAAGCAGCCCAGTCAAAAGTAGTGAATCCACAACTGACCAAAGACAAAAAGATTAGCCAAGAGTAAAACAAACTGAGCTGAGTTTGAATTTCTAGTCTTTAGAACTATGACCTGATGCTAATCACAAAATCCTGGACTTTGAGCAACATCCAATACACACTTGCACACAACTGATTATGTTCAAATTTTGGAGATCTCTGAGGGATATGGATATGTATTGAATGTGAACACTTGTGGCCAGAGGGTGTATTGTGACTTCATATTTGAAAAACTGGCCTCAATTTCCCATGTGTACCTCATCCATTTTAAATACATGTGTACCTAACGTGACGTTGTGGCTCTATCAATTAAGAGGGGGAACCTATTTCTCTAATCTTAATCTAGATTATATTTATGACTTGTTTTGGTGGAAACAAACATGGTGGAAGTGACTATTAGTATACTAAGTTCAAGCATAGGCCTTAAGAGTCATTTGATCCTCCCATTTTCTCTCTTGCTCCTCTTAGCTATGAGAGCAAGCACAAGTTAACCTATTAAAGGCCAAGAAACCATCTGAAGTAGAGTCATTGTACTAGTCAAAGCCATCTTAGCCTAGACAAACCTCAACTGACCTACTTATGTATTCTCACATATCAATCCAGAGTTTGGTGGCTCTTAGTTGGCTCTACTGTCATAATTATACAATTTTGACCACTGGGTATATGGAAGCTCCTCTGTTTGTCTTCATTATTCATGCAGGGGAAAGGAGGATATACCGAGGGAAGTGCATACCTGACAAATTTTAAAGAACAAGATTGAAACATTGCAAGGCTGCCATCTTGTTGGCAGAAACTTAATTACAATGATCCCATTGTTGCAAAGAAGATTAAGAAGTTAATTTTATCTGGGTAACCATGGCTCTGATACAGTCACTGGAGTAGGCTGCATTGGTATCCTAATATGTAGAGGAAAGAAAATGAAAAATAAGAACCTCTGTAAGAAGATATCAATCAAGAACTTGTTTCTTTTGATGAATGAAAGAACTTTGTGAAAGGCCATGTTCACTCAAGAGAACCCCATTGCATGATAACACATCAAAGAAATGCATATTTCACAATGATACAGTTCATAAGTTCTTCTGTTTGTGAATAATTCATTTAACAAACAGAAGTATTTGGCAAAATTTTTCTTCCTATCAGGAATTCCACATCAAGCAATTACCAAGACCATGACCATCTTCCTTGCACAAAACCAGAATGATATCTTCCCAACTCTGACATGTTTTTGTGACTTTCTGTATTTGAGGTTTTTTGTTGCAGACACATCCATGCAGAATTGCCATGAAGCTTTGTAGCACATACAAGACTGTAAAGTACTCAATCTAGCATGGTTCTAAACAAAGTGCTGAGCAGGGATGCTGGTAAAATGAAAGTGTAGAGTGTAGTGAAGATGATAAGAACCTGCAGAACAAGCATGAAAAGAATGAGAAAGTCCAGAGCAAGAATGATTTAAAAAAAAGGGTTTTGAGGAAAATAATCATTGAGTTGAAAAAGGAAGTTATAGCAAAGCATGAGGGTGGTATTGTTGTTGCTGATCTGGCTTCAGAGTAGAAGATTGAAAAGTGAAAATTCTTGACTACTTTGAATAATAAAGATGTTGTCAAAGGAGCTGATGTGGAAAAAGAAATAGTCATGTCTACCAGGCAGAGGACACACATGCTGGAAGAGGTGGCAAAATCTTTGTTAGTGTGGTCGAGTGAGAAACAGTTGGCAGTTGATGATTCTAATGAAGTTATGATCCACAAAAAAGCCAGGAAACACAGTGATGTACCACAAGGAAACCCCTGTATAAGTGCAAAAATTAAAGCCAGTAGACAATGGTTTGAAAAATTCTGGAAGAGGAGTGACATCCAGTGCATTAAGCAAGGAGGGGCTTCCAGTTCTGACAAGATCACTGCAGAAGCATACGAGAAAGAATCCATAAAACTTATGAAGAAATGTGTGTTGCTCAAAAAGTGTTCTACAGCAATGAAATGGGATTATCCTGGAAGAAGATGCCAAACAGAACCTACAACACATACAAGAAACAGGCAGAACCATGTAGAGGTCCATGAAGGATGGATCCACCCTTCTTGCTGTGTCCAAAAGCAAGTGCCAATCTGAAGATTAAGATGCTACTGGTGTGCTACTCCTAAAATCCTCATGCATTCAAGGAATAGAATGTTAATAAGGCTAGATTGCCTATCATGTATAGGGAACAGTGTGACTACTTGAGTTACAAGGCAATTGTTCATGGAATGGCTGCATGAAGTATTCATGCTCACTGTTAAGAAATTCCTTTCTGTCAACTAACTGCCTGAGAAGTGACTTCTTCTGAATGCCACTGTACAGCCTCCAGCTATGGTGGATGATGTGGACACTGAATATCACTTTATAGAACACAAAATCTCCTCTGCAGCCCATGGAACAGAAAGTGATAGGCTACTTCAAAAAGATGTACACAAAGGTGCTCTTCAGTCAGTGTTTTCATGTCACTTAAGAGTTGTCCTTGATACTGAAAGAGTTCTGGAAGAAACATTTCAACTTCATTGACAAGGCCTGGAAAGATGTCATCTACTTAACTTTAAACTCAGAAAATTGTAGCTGGACTCTGTCATTGAACATGATTTTGAAGAGTCCAATGCACAGTCAGTAGAGGAAATAGAATCCATGGGAAAGGGTACAAGTTCAGACACAGATGGTGCTGACATAGAGAAACTTGTTGAGGACCATAAAAAGGAGCTGGCAACAGAAGAATGTGCTGAACTTCACAGTAAACTCCACAGTAATCAGTAGAAGGCACTTCCCTGGGGCAGAGGAAGACAGAGAGAAGGTTAGCAGTGATGTGATAAAATCTATAATAGAAAACAGAGTGAGTGCCAGGATTATTTTTTGAAAAGCACCACCCATCCTCACACAACTGTAATGACCAGCATGTTGAAAATGATGAAGGATAGCATGTTCTTTCATTTCTAGAGGGTTATACAGCTCAGGGAAAGACAGGTGACTTTAAGCAGACTTTCCATCAAAATTGACCCTGCAGCTAAAAGACAGGAAAACCCCAAAGGAAATGTCACTGATGTCCTTACGGAGGGAGATTCTCCTAAACAGTAAGCTTCTCCCACCCACCTTCCTATCTTCTACTTAGAAGTTGCTTCAAGCAAGGTCAGTGTTCTCTCTTGTCTTACTGTGCTGTATTTTATTTCATGTTTTTGTGGTTAAAAACATATGTGTGGTCCAAAACAGAATAATATTGCTTACCTTGAAACTTATGAGAAATTTTGATCTGGTTTGCAACCAAAATCAGTTTGCAACTGCATTCGTAGGGGTCAGAATGGGGATTAATCTGTTTTACATTGAACCTTACAGGGATATTTGATTTATTTTGTGACCTTCAGTTTGCAACCAGAATTGTGGAACGAATTCATAAACCAACTATCACTGTACTTAAAATCTGGAGTTATGAGTTCAGATCCTGTCTCTCTTACTACTATAAATATAATTTTGAGTGAATTATTAAATCTTTCTGTCTACTTTCCCTTGCTTACTAAAAGAAAAATATTCTCTGGTTGTTATAAGGTGTAATTAATCCTAGCACCTGGTGAAATTATGGGGTGAAAGTAGCAGTTCATGAGATGCTAGTTCAGAGTGAATAGCAGTATGGAATCTAGAGTTTATCAAGAGTTGGACAGATTACTTTTTTCAGAAGTTGATTTGTAGGATTCTGAGATCTTGCCTAAAATAATAACTATAAATTTTTGCTCATAGGCTTAAAATATTACTTGATAAGTAACTAAGAGTAGTTTTATTGGTAGCATTCCCCTCTTAGGAGCCTCGTCTCAGAGAGCCCTTGATTCACATTGAAAGCTCCATTCAACATAAAGTTAGGGTGCCCAGGGGAGGTGTGACACTACCAAACATTTGACACCTGTGTACTAGAAAATGTTTTTGGAACATAAAGCTCCACACTTGGACTTCCTTATAGGAAACTGCTGCTAAGCTTCTCAGAAGGTATTCTCCACAAAACTCTGAGGTGGACCAGCTGCTTCACTCCCACAAGGGGGTTGTTTGTCACAATGCCCCATTTGACATGGATTAGCTAAGCTTCTGGCCTTTCTGTGTGCTGTGTGGAGGACCTCAACCACCTTGATGGTGACATGCTACCCTTCCTCTGGTTTTGTACCAGGCTACCTTTTCTGATAGTGGAGTACATGATGTACTGCACTTTGAGATGGAGTGTGAGGTCTTTGTTGCTTACCTGTACATAAAGGACTCTGATGCACAGCGCTTCCTGGCAATGCACCTGAAGTCTGCAGAATACACAGCATCTTCATGGAAAACCAATGCCAAGGATGGTCTCTTGAGCCTTGGTTTGCAGGAATAGTTTGCATCAGAGGGAGTGAAGCTTCCAGGAAAGTGTTTCCTGCAGCAATTTCTGGGTCAGGAAGAGGAAGAAAGGGAATATATGGCAACTGGTTCTACTCCAAGCCCACAGGACTGGTGAACCCCACATACAATGCTCTGAACAATGAGGAGTCAGAAGAAGCAATGACACAAATTATGTGCCATGCTTGGTCTCCACTTTGCAGCTCTGAAAGCAGCACTCATTCATTTACTCTGATAGATGTACTTTGATGCCAACTGGCAAAGGTAGGAAATAAGATAAAGCCCTTGACCTCCCTAAGATTACATGCTAACAAGGTAGATAGACATGGGCAACAAAAGATATAAAATCAGTGCTGTGAAGAGAAGGAAAGGCAAACATGGGTTATAGGATGATGGTAGCAGGTGGTACTTCAGACCAAGTGATTGTGCAGAGGCCTCTAAAAGAATGTCATGTAAACCAAGACACATTCATATGTATGTGAGGGGACACTGTGACAACTGGGGACAGCACTGTGGGCACAAAGAGCAGCAAGTAGAAGAGCCCTGCTACATTGTGGTTGCTGCTTTAGAAAGGTTTCTTTGGCTGTCATATAGAGAACAGATGTTGGGAGGCAAGGGTAGATGCAGCGAACACAAAGAAAAGGTGGAGTGGTAGTTTAGTCTATGCCTAGGGCTGGCAATAGAGGTGGTGAGAGGTGGTTGGATTTGGGATGTTTTTGGAAGGGTTCTGGGTATTGGATTTCATGAAGCATTGTGGGTAAAGGAAGAAAGGAGTTAAAGATATTGGCCTAAGGGAAACTAAATGAACAATGATGTCAGCTGCCCAATGGGAAGCTGGGGACAAAGGAGAATTGGGAGGTCTTTTTGGAGTTTGATCTTGGTATCATTTCAGATACCTAAGAGGAGATGGCAAGTCAGCTTTGTGAAACACAAACCTGGACTTGGGGAAGGAGGTCAGAATTAGAGACTTGAATTTAAAACTCTTTTGTGTTGATGGGTCTGAGGGGATCACTTGTGTGAGAGTTGCCCTTAGTCTGTTCTTGAGTTGTTTAAATTTTTTTTTTTTTTTGTATTGGGGATTAAGTCTAGAAAATTCATATGAGTTACATTTCCAGCCCCATTCACTTTTCATCTTTTAGTTTTTAAAAATGATTTTTATTCATTTTAATGAGAAAAATAGCAATGAAATAGTTTCATTCATGTTAGTAGAACAATTACAATAATTAATACATTGTGTATTGTTTTTGTAGTAGTTATTCAGAGGACAAGAGACTGACATGATATCTTGTCTAAACAATAGTAGTACAAACATTTCTTCTCATTGAACTAAGAGAAAGTAGTTGTGTATCTATCCTAACTATTTTATGTATACAGACATGTACTTATAGATTTTTTCACTACAAAATGGCCCTTTATTTATATAACCTTTTTGGTTTGTTTTGTCAGAGATGGGGGTTCCATTGCTGTCAGAAAAGTTGTATTTGAAGAAGTCTTTCAAGGACCTTTTCATACTTGAAACCAGTTCAAATATAGTTTGATAGCCCATAATAGTTGTGTGTTATCAGCAGAACTGGCAGTCGTCAGAAGTTGTTGACTTGAGCCTTTCAGCTTAGCATGTTAATATGACATTATACATTGTGGTTATACTTTTCTACTGGATGGTTAAGATCAAGTTAAAGCAAAACCTATATAACTAAAAATGTAATTTTTGCTATTTGACAAAGTCAGTCAACTCCCCTCAGGATTTATACAGTACTTTGTGGATCTTTTGTCATTGTCAGCCATCTGGATGAGTCACCGCCATTTGACAAATTTGCTTTCTGTAAAAACCTGAGAAAATGTTTTCTCTCCATGTGACTCTCCTTAGGCACACAATAGATCATTGATCACCTTCCTCTGTGGCCCCATAATCTCCTTGATCAGAAAATTTGGGACACCACTGAGTTACAGGATGTCACAGTACAGGTTCTCTTATGCCCTGAGTCCTAACTGACTTTGAATTGCTAGTGCAAAAATATTGGCTATCCTTGTAGCCACTCTATTTCTTTAATTTTTAGTCTACAAACTTTAGTTGTTGCACATCCAGAAGAGAAGCTTAGTGATATTATTAGCCTGTAACAGAGGCAGTTGAGCTTAATATCACTATCTGTCTGAATATCAAATGCCTTAGATATAACATGGAACTGCTATTTTCCAACAGCCATGGATATTCTCAACTTTAAATCCCTATAGAATGTAAAAAAAAATTGCACATTTTTACACAGAAATTTAGAAATCAGACTATATACAATATTGTAGCAGGACAATCCTATGAATCGTTTTTCTTACCTCTTGTTTTCTTTTATTACCTTTTTTGTTTTTTCTTTTTTTACAAACGTTTACTTTAAAGCGAGTATAGCAATAACTGATATAACATTAGAAGCAGTTCTCATTTAGAAGACCAAAATAATAAGTATTTTAAGCATGTTTTTAGTATTACACATTGCTATCCCAAGTGTAGTTGCTTAGTTCACAGATATCAGCATATATAGTTAGTCAGGGTGAGAATTCTACCTATTAACTGCTATTTTCTAAAACATGATGGAGATTCTTAGAACCATTGACTTAACCATCTAGTTTATATAGCTATATGTTTTTCCCCTGTGATATTTCATAACTTTTCTGCTTTCTCTCTCTTAGTTGTTTAGTCCTTAAGTTCTCACTTTCCTTTTAACTGTGCTATAACCTTCAATTTGTATTTCTTCTTTTGAATGCTTACATAGGGGGACTATGTGATATTTAAACATGTGAGTCTGGTTTATTTCACTTATGAGTATATCTTCAAGTTACATCCACTTATATATGAAGTCTTCAAGTTTATCATTCTGTATAGCTGAGTAATACTCCATTGTATAGAAATATACATCTTTTTCATCCATTCCTCAGGTGACAGGTATTTTGGTTGTTTCCAAGTTTTGGCTATCAAAAATTGTGCTGCTATAAACATAGGCACACATATATCACTATGATATATGACGTTTTTAGTTCTTTTAGGAAAATTTCCAGAAGGAGGATAGCTGGATTGAATGATATTTCCAGTCCTAGTTTTATAGAGTCTCCACATTGATTTCCATAATGGTTGCACCAGTCTACATTCCCTCCAGCAGTGGAGAAGGGTTCCTTTTTCCCCACAGCCTCTCCAACATTTGTTGTTGGTTGATTTCTTTATGACAGCCATTCTTTCTGGGGTGAGATGTTATTTCTGTGTTGTTTTATTTTGCATTTCATGAATGACCAGTGATGTGGAGCACTTTTTTTCTTGTATTTATTTGCTTCTTGTATTTCTTCCTCTGAGAAGTGTGTGTTCAACTCTGATGCCCATTTCTGGATTAGGGTTTTTAAATTTTGAGGCCCTAATATTTTTTAGCTCTTCATAAAGTTTAGATTGAAGACCTTTGTCTGAGTGATTACTAAGATTTTTTCCACATTTGTGGGTTGTCTTTTTATTGTTGGAAATTATTTTGACGTGATAAGAGGAGGTCCCTGTTGTTAATCCTTTCAAGTAATCCCTGTGCAATTTGACTTTTGTTCATGAAACATTTGCCTACTCCTATGTCTTTGAGATTTCCACCAACTTTGTCTTCCAGTAGATTTAGTATTTCTGTTGTAATGTTTAGAACTTTAATCTATTTTGATTTTAGTTTAGTGCATGGTGATAGTAGCCTTGGGTCAAGTTTTAGGTTGTGGCATGTAGAGAGCCAGTTTTTCCAGCACCATTTGTTAAAGAGGCTATCTTTCTTCCAGTGAGCATATTTGGCCCCTTTGTCAAAGATAAGATGGCTAAGTGTGTTTGTGGTTGTATCTGCATCTTCTAATCTATTCCTTTGATCCTCAGATCTTTTTTCTTTTTTTCTTTTTGCCAATACCATGCTGATTTTATCACAGTAGCTTTGTAGTATAATTTCAAGTCAGGAATTGTAATGCTTCCTGCCTTGCCTTTGTTACTCAGGATTTCTTTTGCTATTCTAGGTTTTTTCTGGTTCTGAATAAATTTTAAGAATGATTTCTCTAGGTCTGCGAGGTATGTTTGTGATATTTTGATAGGAATTGCATTAAATCTGTATAACAATTTTGGGAGTATGGCCATCTTCACAATGTTGGTTCTTCCTGTCCAGGAGCAAGGAACATCTTTCCATTTCTGAAATCCTCTACAATCTTTTGTTTCAGAGTAATGTAATTTTCATTGAATAGATGTTTTACTTCCTGTGTTAGTTGATACATTGTGTCAACTTGGCCGAATCGGCTAGAGCAGTTCTCAGTGTGGGGGCCCAGCCCTGGAGGTGGGAAAGGCCCAGGAATTGAGAAAGATTTCCTGCGACCCTGCCCAGTTTCCTGCCACCCTGCCCCACTTCCGTTGAGAAGTCTCAGTCTTCAGAGAAGCTTGACTTTTTGCAGCTGCACCACTCTGGAGGAGCTCTGATCTTTGTGGTGGACCTCTAGTCCTTGCAGTTAGTGTAGAAGCAAGAGAGTGGCTTGATGGACACTGTAGCTGCTGTTCCTCCTCTGCTTTTCATTGCTTTCTGCTGTGATGAACAGCTGCTGTTTGCCTTGGAGCCAGTGGAATATAGACTGAGCCTTCCAGTAACTGTGAGCTAAATAAACCTTTCCTTCCTTCATTTTGAGTGTCGGGTATTTGTCCCAGCAATGAGTAAAAACTAAGACACTTCCCTAGTTAGATTAATTCCTAAGTATTTCATTTTCTGTGGTGTTATTGTAAAAGGTATTGTATGTCTAATTTCTCTCTCAGTGTGTTTGTTATTTGTGTAGAGGAATGCTATTGACTTTTATGTACTGACTTTGCATCCTGTAATGCTAGTGAATTTGTATATCAATTCTAGTAGCTTTTCAGTGGCTTTCTTTGGATCTTACAAGTAGAGTATCATGTCATCTGCAAATAATGGTAGTTTAGCTTCTTTACCTATGGTTATTCCCTTTATTTCTCTCTCTTATCTAATGGCTCTAGCTAATGATTCCAGAACTATATTGAATAGGAAGGGTGATAGAGGACATCCTTGTCTTGTACCAGATATGAAAGTAAAAGATTTCAATTTTTCCCCATTTAGAAATTTTGGATTGCCATAGATGGATTTTATTAGATTGAGATAGAGGCCATCTCTTCCAATTTTCCATGGGACTTTGAACATAAGTGAGTGTTGGACTTTGTCAAAATCCTTTTGTGCATCAATGGAGATGATCACGTGGTTTTTGGATTTGGCTCTATCAATATAATGTATTGCATTTATAGATTTGTGCATGTTGAACCATCCTTGAATCCCTGAGATATATCCCAAGCAGTAATGATGTATAATTTTCTTAGTGATTTGCTCTATTCTGTTTGCCAGGATTTTATTGAGGATTTTTGCATCTCTGTTCATGAGGGATATTGGCCTGTAGTTCTCTTTTTTAGTTGTACCTTTCTCTGGTTTTGGTATCAGTATAATTTTAATTGTTTTTTTTAAAGACAAGACTTTGCTAAATTGCCCAAGCTGGGCTTCAACCTGTGGTCCTCCTGCCTCAGCCTCCCAGAGTGCTGGGCTTACTTCAGCCTGCTTCTTAAAACAAAGTTTTATTGTCTATGCTCTTGCACTTTATCAGCATAGTAGAGTAACTGCAGCAGAGACCTATGGTTCCACAAAGCTTCAGATATTTACTCTCTGACCTAAGAAGCTTAACAATCCTCTCCCCAGGGAGAATATGGTCCAAGAAGTCAAAGGGGTCCAAGGAATAATCCTCAAAGCGTTCCCTTGTGGAAGGTAAGAGAAGACATGGAGCCCCTTGGGCACCGATGAGGTAGGGCTCCAGAAGTGGCAGGAAGCTCAGGAGAGAATGGCACACAGAAGTCAACACCCAGAGAATCTGTGGGGAAAGGGAGTCAGCCACAGCAAGTGTGTAACCAGGCAGGTTAACCCAGACTTCATGGGCAGCTCAAGAGGCACAGCCTTGTTCATGTGACTCACCCACCCTGACCCACCTCAGCATACTCCATAGTGTGCCGGGAATGGCGTACAGGTCTAGCTCCTGAACTAAAGAGCAGAAAGAACAAAAACACTCATGTTAGGGAACCTGATTCATCTGGTAAGGCCAGGATGAAGGTTTGAAGAATAATAGGTTGTGTGTTTTTATTTTTGCTGTGGCTTTCAGGAAGCTTGAAAATGAGGGCCAAATGGTCAGCCCCCCTCCAGCAATGTTCCATGTGGGATGCCCTGCAAGATATGATCTGCCCCAGGCTTTCATGAGATCAGCATCTTGCTTTTTTGAAACACATTTCTTCATCGAGTCTCATGCTTTTTTAGTCTATACCCATGCTTTATAAACACATCTTTTATCACAAAGGGAGGGCTATGTGTTACCATGTAACACATACAATATATGCACATACATGCCTTCATAATAATAGTAATTTGCAACCCCCCTCTCTCTCCTTCTGTGATCTTTCAGTTGTTCTCTAGATCTTAGTTTATAGAAAAAACATAGAAGATTATTGCTCTCTCAATATTTCAAACTCATACTTGATTTCTCTTTCCCCTTACCTTACTTTTAACACATTAAGTGAACTCTGAACTTCCTACCCCTGAAATGACTCTCCCTTTTCATTCCTGTCTCCTTTACCATTCCCATTTTATAATATCCTAATGAGTAATGCTACTATCTACTTCCTTAAAAGCACTTTCATAGTGTATTAGTTCCTAAAGATAAGTGAAACATGACTAGGAACTCAATAGAAAGATAAGTAAGTAATTATTTATGAAATCATAGAAATGGATGCAAAGTAACTCTTAAGATGAGATGTTAGACTGGGCGTGGTTATGCACACCTGCAATCCCAGTGCTTGGGAGAATGAAAACAGGAGAATCACTACAAGTCCAGTCTACAGTGAGACCCTGTAGACCCTGTACTAAACACATTTTTAAAAAATGGTAAATTCAGATGAAATTTTCAATAAAATAATTGAAAGTAAAACATCCAAATAAAAACTTTCATCCAAACAGAGATGGAGGGAGAGAGAGAGACAGAGAGAGAGAGAGAGAGAGAGAGAGAGAGACAGAGAGAGACTTCATCAGACTCTGACAGTAGGAGTAGAAATTGGTATAATTTTTAGAGGCCATTCTGGCAAAATTCATCAAATGACAAATTCCCATACCCTTTTACTTAGTAATTCCACTTTATACATAATATTTCCATAGATTTTATATATAGATATTTACACATGAATACGGGTGAAACGATGTAAATTTTTGTGCAGCATTTTTATGGGAAAATATTGGAAAAAAATCCAAATACTTTACTGGGAATCTTTTACAACAAATAACAGCAAATACACCAATGGGACACTGTATAGCTGTTGTCTGAAAAAAGGAGAGAATAGTAAAGCTATTCACAAACAGATATAAATTACATGGCTAAGTTCTAAGGACTTAGAATGCAATGATTACACCTCTCCTCCTAGTGCATGCTTCCACATAGACTATCCTAAGATGAGAGACAAAGAAGTAGCAACATTGCAACAAGTGTCAACTGTGCTCTTGAGGGAGGCTGAAAATTAGGGAAGTTGTACCTTGAACACAGTTCTGTGGCTTTAAGATAATCCCTATATTTTTCAACAACTGAAAAAAAAGAAAATATAGCCATGTTATTCCTCTAACACATGTGTATGTGTATGCATACACACACTTCCATTGGCTCCTCATGGCCTTCCAGTTAAAACACAAATTGTCTAGTGTCTCATCAGGGCCCTCCCAGCAGGATTGCAGCTCACTTCCCAGAGAATCTGCCAGCTGGGCAACCCCACGTCATCCTGCATTTCTCAATTTCTGCAGCATGGGCAGAAGGCTGCAAGGAAGATAGTCCTTAGAAAAACTCGAGGTCTAGCAGTTGATTTATAAGTGACAGGCCTGTAGCCTTAACTTTCCTGAACCTCATTATCTTCTTCTGTTTCTTCATCTGATGAAACAGGGTATCTGTATATTAGGTACCAGCAAGAATTAGAACTACTTCTTCAGGAGCTTGGAAAGAAGAACTGAGATGACCCATGCACCCAGCATGCATTCAGCCAGAGCTCATACCCCTGCCCCTTCCCTTCTGATTTGTCTCTGTCTTTGTTTTTCATGGTCCCCACAGCTCTGAATCCCTTTCTCCCACCCCTTTTCGTAAAAATCTCTTTCAGACACAAGGCAGAAGTCAAGCATCAGTACTTGTTCTGTCCTCTGCTCTGTGTAATTTCTAGTGCAGTATATACTGAGACAAATGGCATTTTTCTGCTTCCACTTCTCTCTCTACCACCAGGCTTTAACTTTACAAAAGCAAACACTGTTTCTTTGTTGTTTGGTTTTTTACCCCTAGAACCTAGCAGATGATCTAAGGCTGAGGAAAATCATGTTCAACTGACTGAAATAATCCTGTTTGAGGGTGTCTGGCCAAGTCATGACTGCACTAAATGTCAACCCATCACTTCTCACCACATATGACCTTAATAGGATAGGTTTTTTTTTTTTGTGAAATGGATATAGATTTTTAAACAGATAAAGATCCACAAGATGCACACTTTTCATCATTAACAAATAAGAGGTCCTTGACCAAGTGTGGAGGTAGTTTCAAGACATCTGACTCCTTGGAAAAATGTGTGTCTCAGTCCATGTCCCTGATGTTCTAAATCCATCTGTATGGATGAGACAGATGAATCCCTGTTCTCCTTGAAGTGAAAGTCCTCAGTGGAACTCACCATCATCCTGTAGTAAATGCTAAGGTAAAGATGCTTATGGGAGCTTTGGGTTAGGCTCCCTGACCCAAGCTTGCAGGCTCAAAGTGGCTAGAGCAGCTGATATGTATGTGTGTGAAAGCCCAGCAGGACTGGCTTGAGTGTGGATGAAGCTGTGTGTGTGTGT
>PVKA01007405.1:35361-61305 GCA_004027165.1 Ctenomys sociabilis | reverse complement strand
ATGATCCAACTTATACAGGTGATCAAAAACTGCTAGAAAGTGGAGAGGTAGAGACCAGAGGCTGGGGGTGGGGCCGGTGGGAGAGGAGGTGGTCTATGGGTACAGCTTCCAAATGTAAGAGGAACAGCTTCTGTTCTGGCTGTGATATCACCGATACCAACGTTGAAGTGATTCAGAAAAGACTAGCTCCTGCCTGAGGAAGACTTGGAAACCTGCCCCAGGTCTGTATTTTTGAGACGCGTCTTTGATTTGGGTGGTCCATAAGGAAAGGAAAACCAAGATTCCCTCAGTTATTCAACAGTTATTTGTAAGCCATGACTTTTCTGGTTCTTTTAGGGTACACAAGAGGATATCTTTTCCTATAATTCCTTCTATTAATTCTGCAATAAAGTTGTTATAACCATCTTCCAAACATAATCATTTTAAAAAATATTAAAAATATTTATTTATTTATTTACTTGGTGTAGGGTCCCACTGCATAGCCCAGATTTATAGTGATCCTCCTGTCTTAGCCTCCCCAGCGCTGGGATTATAGGTAGGCATCATCATGCTCAGTTCCAGGGCTGGCTCAGCTTGCCCTGGAGGGGACTGGTGTGGCATTTGGTACAGGGGAATTGAACCTGGGTCCTTGGGCTTGCCAGGCAGGCACTTGAATCCCTAAGCTATCTCCCCAGCCCCCATTACCATCTTCTAAATGCAAAATCAGATAAGAGCACTTGCAGAACTTTAATTTTATTTATTTGTATATTTAAATGTATTTAGTACAGGGTCTCACTACACAGATCAGACTCGTAGTGATCCTCCTGTTTTCAGCCTGCCAAGGGCTAGGATTACATGTGCGAGCCACCACCCCTAGTCTGGTCTGAGTGTGTCCTGGGGGTGGGAACAGCATGGCAGTGGTGCCAGGGATGGAACTCCAGTCTCTGTGCTCTGCCTAAGCAGGCACTTTTGTCTGCTGAACTATCCACCAGCCCTCAAACTTTAATTTGTTAAAAAGCAAATTCAAAACTTCAGTCCTTCCTAGGGACTCTGCAACTCTGCCGACCACCGTATTACAAACCCCAAATAATTGTGCAGCCTAGTTTGTTAGTAGCTCATCTCAGAGCCGTGTGAGGAAGCACCAAGTCGAATGTTCGTGAGCCTTAGGCTGCGACGCACACGTTTATGTAATTCAAAACACTTGGCCGTGTGGCTGCATTTGAAAGTATTGGAAAACAATGCTGGTAATATTTAATCAATCCTGTAGTTCTGTTGCTTATGATGAAAAGGTTTGAACTTTCTGAAACTAAAGAAATGCAGTGAAAACACAAGATCAACGAGTTTTGGGTATCTAGGGGTACTTCGGGATAATCACTGCGTGATATCCCTGTTGATCAAATCCTCATGTCGTTCACCTTGAACACACACAGTTTTTTTCAGCTAACTATTTTAAAATTTAAAAAGCACACAAAAAGGACTGCAGCACTTCTGCGGCAGCTTTGGAGGTGCAGCGTTCCCCATACCCCTGCCACTACTGCTGCTTGGGTTGGTCTCCTACCAGCTCTGCTGGTGAGAGGGCCCCTCGAGTCCTGAGCTGAAAGACACGGGGACCTGTCTGGTTATGGCAGAAAGAACACAGGAGGGCATCTGTCCACCCACCAAGGATGAGCCCTGGACCTTGCCCTCCCCTGCCTGGCCCCAGCCCAGCCCTGGAAGCTTCTCCAGGTGGCTCGGGCGTTGCAGGCTCCATCTGGGGAGCTGAGCAAATCAGGCCCACCCAGCTGCATGCTGTGCTAGGGCACATCACACACGGAGTCACCTGGCAGCACCTCCCCTGGGGAAGGACACGGTGCCCCTCTGGTGTCCCCCATGTCTAAGCAGTCTTCTCCTCCCTCCTCCCCCTGCACTGCCTTTGTGCTGTGTTATTGTTGGCTGATGGGAATGGGCTTGAACAGCTGCCAAACATCTGCTCATGTCTCCTGAATGTGCTCCTAAACAGACGGGCAGGAAGTGGCACCGCCCTGGAGCTCAGCAGCCAGGGCCTGCAGCTGCCACACCAGAATGCCATTGCTGGGCCCCCTTAGGGGTCTGTGGGATCCAGGCTGTTCCTGTGGGGAACGGGCAGTGGCAGGAGAGGCCTCTGGGTTCTGCACCCTCCCCTTCTTCCCCAGAAGGGGCAGAGATGTGAGCCAGAAGAGTGAGAGCTGCTGGAGATGTCGGGGGAAACTAGCGGTCCCTAGGGGCCCAAGAGCAGAAGGGGTCTTTCCTCTGGGATGCCCCAGGCAGGAGGTGAGGGTGAGAGCACCGCTGAGGTGGGGGTGACAGGAAAGAGGAGGCAGGAATGGCAATAACCCTTGTCTGCTGAGCAGCTTTTCCAGCTCTCAGGGCTGACTCAGGAAGTGACTTGCAGTTGCCTCTCCCAAAAGGTGCAGTGCAGGGAGTTGCGTCTTCTCTCTCTGTACTGGCTGCCAGCCCCCTGCACTTCTGCTTTCTTTCCTGGAGCAGGAGGAGAGAAAGCCCGTGGGGGAGTCCTGGGCTTGCAGGAGCCAGCAAGGAGGGGATTTGGCAGAACACGGACACCTGTCTTTGCAGGGTGTGGTGGCACATGCCTATGATCCCGGGACTCTGGGAGGAGGAGGCAGGAGAATCAGAAGTTCGAGCCCAGTTTGGGCAGTACAGGGACTTAGAGACCCTGTCTCAAAAGTAAAGCATTAAAAAGGACTGGGACATAGCTCAGAGTGAGGTCATGGGTTTGATCACCAGTAGTGCCCCCAAACCTTCAAAAGGTCCTCGGTGAGGGAAGCAGGCAGATAGTTCTCTTCTCTGCCTGCCCCAGGGCCTCTCTGTCAGGCTTCCCTTCTTCTCCTTCATCCCCTTCTCATTCTGTTTCCCTTTCCTCCTCCCTGTGTTCTGCATGTAGCCATGATGTGGAGCACACAAGGGTGGTGAATTCACCGGACGGTGTTATCCCTACACCCCGAGGAGGAGCCTGTACTCATGACCCATGGGGCGAATTCCTCCCTGCCTCACAGCTGGTCCCATAGGTGGTACAGTCACTTGTGACCATGCTGTGCTCCCAAGCACAGCACAGACTCAGGCTAGGCACTGTGACATCTTTCTATAGAGAAGTCAAATTCTGAACTTGATGTTGAGTTGAACCTTCCCCTCCTCCCTGGCAAGTCTATTTCCCTCTCACTCTGACTTTGTAATGCTCCTGGGGCGGGAGCTGCAGGAGGCAAGGATCAGGAGACCCACACCCAGTGTTCTCAGTTTTGGCAGATGGCCAACCTCATTGGGAAGCCCCTCAGGCAGCTCCTGTGGGGATCTTACCTAGGTCCCTGTCTCTCTACTCCAGGCACTCCTTACTGTATGTTCTTCCTTTGGAGGTCCATCGGTCTGCTCCTCCGTGACACAAATGGGCTGAGGGTGGACTCACCCTTTCTTTCTCACTTGACACACATCTGGCCCATGAGAAAGAGGCACAGGCTCTTCGAGGCCCCAAATTCTGAGATTGCACATCTATCCCAAATCAGTCACTTCTCTTCCTTTCACCATCAAAGCACAGCTCTGTATTTCTTCGATACATTTTCCCTTTCCGGGTGGGAGTCAGCACCAGTCACAGGCTTCCTCCAAATTTAGGGTCGTCCACCAATATCACTCAGTGAGCCCTTTGAAGTTTCTTTCATCACCAGACTCGAGGTGCAGGGGAACCTTTCCCATTCCTCCTGCTGGGGGGAAGGGGGAGACATAGCCCACCCTCAGTTTGCTCCCCAAATCTCATGTCAGGTCTCACTGCTGATTCTGGTCAACCTCCTCAGCAGTAGCTGGGGAATTCTTGGTCACCACCTCGGAAAACATTTCCAAGAGAGTGCTGTCGTGTGCAGTGACCCACGCTTGCACGATCACAGGATCTTTTTGCGTTAGCACAGAGCCTGGCCCAGGAGGTGTACTCGTGTCTCAGCATTGCGGTGCCTGCTCTGCCCTCGTTCTCGCTGGAGCGAGGACTCACAGTTTCCTCCTCCTCCAGGGAGGCCCCCTGGCCCCCACCCTCAGCTCAGTGTTCCTCGGTTGTCCTGTCCTCACCTTGGCCTTCAGGGCTACACCACTTCTCCTGTGGCAGGGTCCTCTAGTGAGTCGTGGAGCCTCTGCCCCGTGTGCTTGGCCCTCAGGATTGGAAAGTGCCTTTTGTGAAGCCCTCAAGGCTTCCTTCTCCCTAGCTTGCTGCTACTTGAGCGCGTGCTGCTGTCATTTCTCTCCCAGTCGAGATCTCCCGTGGGTGTGGCCGAGTTGAGAAGTGGGCGGGTCCCGACTGGATTGGGCAGAAACGCTTTCCCCCTTCTAGCACCAGGATCAATGCCCCGTGACCCTGTTTTCCTTGTTGCTGATTCTGCCTTCTTTGCATTACCTTTAGGATCTTATCACTCTGCTTCTCTATGCCAGGCTGTACCCTTCTGGGTAGCATCTCAGGCCAAGAGTTTTCTCTTAAATTTGAATAAATTATGAAAATTAGCATTTAGCCTTGTCTCCCGATGCCCAGGAAAACCAACTAGGAAATATCTTTCCTATAACACATCTAGTTTATAAGATTGCTGTGTGGCCAGAGCCCCCAAATGCACTAGGTGCCCATATCCAAAGCAGAGCCGCTGGGTTTCCCTCCCTCTGTCTGGTCTCTGTCCACCCAGCTCTCCTACCTCTCGGCAGATCTGTGACTCTGCTGAGTCAGGGTGTTAGGGGAAAACTGAAGCTAGAAACACAAAAGGGAATTAATGTATCAATTATTTAAAGATAGTCTACCAGATCCAAATGTACAACTAACAGAAAAGGAGGGGATGCTAGGCTGCTTTTGGGGTCATTAAGATTTCAGAATCAAGGCCATTTCCAAGGGAAAGGAATCAGAAGGACCATACAGAGCACGTGGCTTCCAAAGGGTAAAGGCAGGTGATTGCATTTTTTAAATCAGGTTTTCTTGGTATATTTTAGATATACATAATGATCACATTCATTATAGAGAATTTGTACCTGTACATGATATATATTTTTTATTTTATTTGTTTTCTTTTTGTATTTTAGAGAGGGGTCTACAGGGTATTCAGGGTCTCACTACTAGATCAAACTCATAGTGGTCGGCCTGTTTGCAGCCTCCCAAGAGCTGGGATTACAGGCAGGTGCCACCACGCCCAGTCTCAATTGCCACCCAGCAGGCTTGGGGTTGGCATTTTAATCCACTGGGCTATTTGGCTGGCCCTCCTGTACATGATATAGGCTGATTCCTTTTTTCCCCATTCCTCTCCCCTTCCTTCTACCCTTCTTCCCCTCTCTATTTGCAAAAGCTTTGTTTCTACTTTATCCTCTTCTCAATTTTTTTTTTTTTTTGTCTTTTTGAGACAGGGTCTCACTATGCAGTTCAGGCTGGCCTTAAGCTCACTTTGTAGCTCAGGCTGGTCTCGAACTCACAACAATCCTCCTGCCTCAGCCTCCTGAGTGCTGGGATTACAGGCATGCGCCACCACGCCTGGCTCATTTTTTTCTTTTTTCACAAGGCAAGTGAATTCCTGAAAGTCCACTGCTCCAAGGAACTGAGGTACCTGTTGGGTTTATTACTTTGTTTTCCTTCTGATTAAAAAGTAATGTGTGTTTACTATGGAAAATGAGATGTGAGCAGGTGAAGGACTCGTCAAATCCCTGGATATCGAAATTGTTCATGACTTTTACGGCTTGAATATGGCTTTTACGGCAGCTTAGAGACGTGATGGGACCCAGAAGGAACATTTGGGCAATGTCTCTCTCAAGCATGTGTTTATTTTCACCAACATGGATGAGCTTCAGCTTTGAAGGAACTGGATCATATCATACAAGGTGTCACTTTCTGCCATGAGTGGAAGCAGTACCAAGCCCACACAGGCACTATGCTCCTGGACGTGCCAGCTTCTAGCACCTTCCGTCAAAACGAACCTTTAGTCTTCACCAATCGCCAGGCTGCAGGTATTCTGTTTTAGTAGCGTATAGTGGACCTTGTCTGTCATATATCTTGGTGTGTTCTGGGGAGTCTGGAGACTGGCAAGAGAATTGTGAAGCTGCTGAAATGAAAACTAAAACATAGGACCAGGGAGATAGCTGGTGATGTGTGTGCCTGCCTGGTAAGCACAAGGACCCAGGTTCAATCCCTGGTACTACATGCCATGTTGGTCCTGGAACCCCAGGCTTACTGTGCCAGCCACCAAGACCAGGCATAGTGGTACATGCCTGTAATCCCAACGCTGGGGAGGCTGAGACAGGAAGATTGCTGCAAGTCCAGGCTGCATAGTGAGACCCTGTCCAAATAAATGAATAAATAAAAGATTTAGAAAATGAAAACTAAAACATGTGGCCTTGACATTGGCCAGGTGGCAGCAAACATGGGAACAAAAGCAGGGGCCAGGAGGCCACCATCCCCTGTTGTCAGGCAGAGCAGAGCTTGCAGGAGGAGCCTGCCTTGGCTCGGAAGGCAGATTTCTTTCCTAATGAGCTTTTTGCTCCTGGGGGTGGGGTAGGAAAAGGAGTGCTGGTACCATGTGCTGACTGTTACCTGCTGCATTTAACAAGATGTTACCAGGGATAGACAAGCACGGAAAACAATCCACTGGTTTCCAGGAGTAATTAAAAGGAATGGTAAAAGGCCAAAAGTTAAGATTTGAAAAGTAAACTGTCCCTATTGATAAATGGTAAGAAACAGGATTTAGAAAGACCTAGAGAAGCCAAAGGCGAGTATCGGATTGAGGATGGGCTGCCCAGTGGGAATCAGGGTACAACCCGGATGTAGCTGTGAGTCTCGACTGTGGTTAGACGTTCCTTGTGGCTATAAGGTCACAGGGCAAAACCAGGTCAAGGCTTCCTGCCTACTGCCGAGGGTTCCCCCAGGAGCACTACTGCTAAGGAGCCTGCGGGCCAGAAAGGCTAGGGAAAGCGAGGACCGGGAGGAGGAGACGACCTCCACTCCTGAGAGTCACTTTGCCAATGCAACAAGGCTCGACCCCCACCCGTGGCCCTGGCATGTGAAACCAGGGCTGTCCGGGACTCCAGCAGTCTGTAGGTGGCCAACAAGCTGAAAAGCTACAAAGCCCCCAAGGAGGATGTGGTTACCCACGCTCACGTCACAAGTGGCTGAGGAGGCAACAGAAGGAGAGGAAGAAGCTTCTACAGTGTGTCCTTGGAGAGGAAGAAGAGGGAGCAGAAGAAGCAGAGTGAGGGCGTCCTTGCCCTGCAGACCAGAGGTCTTCACAGAGGCTGTGTGGGAGGGAAGCGATTCCCTGGCCTGGGGCTATCGGCACCTTCTATAGCTCTGTCTTCAGACAGGGATGTTTGTGGGTTTGCTGCTCCCGCTCCCGCTCCACCGTGGGCACTAAGTGTCTGGCAGGCTGGTCATGTGACCTTTAGCAGCAAGGCTAGCAGACTCCTGCCCATACCTACTGCCTTGTCCTGCGAGGAAAGCTTGACCACAGCTTGGCCGGGCCCACTTTTTACATCACTACTGCGAGAGCTTCTGTGTTGAACTCACACAACAGAGACCCTGTCACCCAAAAGCATGGTGTTTACTTGCTGAACCTTTAAGAAAAGTGTGCATTTACTGTTGTTCTAGAACCAGAGTGCTCTGGGCCAAGAAGACCTTCTCTGCATTGTGAGTTTATTGAATACAAGACCTGGATCTTATCTGCTGTGCGTACTCTTCCCTAACTCAGGACACAGGGAAAACTGAAACCTTTCTAAACAAAAGTAAGTAATGTTATGGGTGACTGAGTAATGGGTGCTTGTTGTTATAAAAGCACTGAATGCAGACAGAACAACGGGAAGAAAGACGAAAGAGCGGGGTACACTTCCTTGGATATATGGAGTGCAAGTTGTAATGCATGTTTAGGTAGGAGTACGAATGTGTCATCCCCAGAGAGAGAAGACACGCAGTGGACAGGAAAGAAAGCCAGCGGTCCTGGAGACTGTCCATCACTTCTCAGTCTGGGGCCAGGCAAAGGCAGGAGACCCTTTGGCTGACACCCTTTGGGCAGAGCTCGCCAGGGGGTTAGCAGCAGGGGACAGCAAAGCCTGGCTGGAAAGTGGCCTCGTAACTGCTGGCAGTGACTGCAGTGTTCCTGTTCTTCCAAGAGCTTGTCAGGGTCAGATCTGTGAGGGGACCACAGGATCAGCTGAGGGCAGGGACACAGGCGTCCCACACTGGCGCCCAGAAGCCCTGAGGCATTCTGGTGACGCTGAGGTGGCTTCCAGAAGACAGATCTCTAAATCTCTTCTCTCAACTCTGAGTGAAGTCAATTCACCAGAGGGAATAAAAGGAGAACCACTTAAAATAAAAAAAAAAAATTCAATTTACACTGTAGAATATTTCTCCAACGAGAATGTAAGATACATGATTTTTCAAAAATCACTTGTCCGAAGCAGGACTTGGATACTACTTCAGGTGTAACCTGGGACTGACAGCTTATGCCCTTCCTTTGCTTCAAAAAATGTATAAGCAAGTGTGACAAGATCAACATTCATTATTCTTGGGTCTTCTTCAAATTCAGGATCAATGTAGAAAAACACTGGCATGTCTACTTCTTGGGCATTCAGTCTTTGCTCTTCAAGACAGAAGCACTGTATTTTATTACCATACTGTCCAGCTTCAAATGGTACAACATTATATGCAGAACTTCCAATGACCAGTTTATCAGTAGGGTTCTTAGCTTTATAAAATGCCAGCGTAGTCTCTCCAGGTACCACGTAGCCAGAGGACTGCTCAGGTCTAACGTTCCGCTGGAGACTGGGGTACACATCTGCCTTGAAGGTAAACTTACTGATACGGTCCTTAACAGGCACCAGGGTTTCCACCTGGTCAGATCTGTGACCTGCTACTGCTGACCCTCTGAGTTGGGTATTCTGGCAAAAGAGCCGATACAGGGCCACCCGGCGTAGAAAGCCCCCAGTATGTCCATGGCAGCTGCGGCCATGTATGTGAGCACTGTCTTGTTTCCCTCAGCGCGTCTTCCTCCTGTGCAAGCGTGTAGGGTTCGTGCTCTTTGGCCGCCACTGTGGCCCCGCACTCAGACCCCGGGCCAGGCTTGGGAGCCTCAGGCCTCTCTCAGCAACTCTGGGCCCCCTCCATCCCGGCCGAAGAAAAGGCTCTATCTGCTCCGCACCCCCTGCCATCGAGCCAGGGTGGCTCTGACGCCAGCCACAGAGAGCGATGCGTTTCCATCTCGGACCCCTATACTTCTATTAATAGTTTCCCATGACTATGTGAAGCCTTTTAAAGTGTAACTTTTAGTAGCTTCATAATATTCTAGGGGGTTCTTTCGTTGCTATTGCTCCATGCTTTGGAAAGCATGGTAAGATAGAGGAGTTCATTTGCTGCTTGTAGGAGGGTAACTGTAAGTTTTCTTCCTTTTTCCTTTCTCTACCCCATCGTAATGTTTCTGAAATGTTCTTTGATAACACGGCTCTCCCCTTTGATCTAGTCATTCTGATTTAGAAAATGTGGCTTCAGGAAATGAAAAGAGAAACCTCTCAACCACGATTTTCACAGGAACCTTATTTATCATGTCACGATTGGCTGTCATCTACCCATCCAGTGGTAACCAATTAGTTACATAAACGATAGCCTGTTGCCAGGCCTTGCCTGTTTGCTTGTGGGGCTTGTCCAGCGTGCAGAGACAGAATGTGGATCTGGCCTAACAGTTGGCAGACGGGAGGCTTCTGTCCTCTGCGCTCTGTGTCCACTCCCCTGCTGACAGCGTCAAATTATGGGTGAGGCTAGCCAGGGTTTTTCTCCTCTTTGTTTCCTTGGCAGTTCCCGACTTCTGGCTGCAAAAGCTCTTCAGATGGTCCCTTGGACTTCAAACAGCCTCAGCCCAACGTTTGGTTACATAAAGTGCAAATGGATCATGACCACGTGGCTTGTATTTCCGCTCAAATGTACAGGGATTTTGTTTTCGGGGAAGTGGACGATGGGCTGTCTGAGTTCGTGCTAGATGGGGAGATCGGTGTAACCAGCAAACACACCCTCTGTTTTGCTGTGTCCATTTGCTCTTCCCTAGAATGCTTCTTCTTAGCACCCTGGAAATAAAGCCTTTTAATTCAATGGGATGTTGAAAGCCCATTTCTGCTCCAAGAGAGCTGTTGGGAAGCCAAGTGGATTTGCCAAAGGTTTTTGAGGTTTATTTGTTTTGTCTCCGAGCCAGTGAGACTAAACAGCATGTACAATGGATCCTCCCTTCCCCTTGGCTTCTGTGTTGGAACTTTCTTAATTTCCATCTTTCTGTAGGCTCTTCTCTTGGTTGTCTCTTCCACTAGCTGCCCAAGTGTTGGGGCTTTCTGCATCCTAGAGCTCACTGATGCGCTGAACTCATATATCCAACCAAGTGCATCCTGCTCTTTTGTCTTCCTTCCTGTTGTCCTCTCTGCATTTGGTGCTTTAGTAACAACAAGCATCCATTACTCAGTCACCCATGATATTATTTATTTTTGTTCAGAAAGGTTTGAGTTTTCACTGTATCTCAGGTCCTGAGCTAGGTGAGAGTATGCATGATAAATAAGGTCCAGGGCTTATACTCGGTGCACTCAAAATGCAGAGAAGACAAATGCACAGGAAAAGCACAGCCTCAGAACTATGTGTGGGGTCTTACTGGGCACAAAAAAAGGGCAAGGAAGCACATTGGTGGTGGGAAGAATTCAAAGGGGGCTCAGACGGGGCCCTTGGGCTGAGCCTCAAACGGTGAGTGATGCAGAAGAGGAGAGGAGGTGGCATTTGCCAAGCTGTGCAGGAGGGAATAGCAGTTCACTACTGGGGCCTCGTGCTGGGCAGCTGAGGGGTCAGACAGGCTGTGGAATGGATGAGGACAGCAAGAGAAGGCTCAGCATCCCCTATCAGGTTGGTTCTGGGTGGGTCTTAGGAGTAAGGAGTGGACAATACAAAGACCATATGTTGACTCTAGGAGAGGTTGAATTTGAGGAGAGTAAGATGAGTAGAGATGGGCTGGGGAGATGGCTCAGTAGAATAAGCGCTTGACTGGCAAGCACAAGGGCCCGAGTTCAATCCCTGGTTCCTCAAAAAACAATAAAAGAATAAAAAAATAAAGGCAATTAAAAAAAAAAGATGAGTAAAGAAGTGAGGAGACACTGGGGTTACCGTGGCTGCATAGAGGAAACCTGAACAGAAATTGGGGTGTCAGAGAGGAGCCAATGAGCTTGAAAGGTGGTGAGGACATGTGTCAGTTGAGGCTTGCACTGAAGTGAAATGAGGGTTAGGAGTCAGAGCAGTGAGCATGCAGCAGCTTGAGGGATGGGAGTGGAGTAATGGTGCAGGGGGAAGCACAGGTCTTTGAAAATGTCTCTCCTGTTGGACAACAATCCTTGAGCTCCCCTGGATCCCCTGCTCCTACCATGGTGCACACTGGCTCCTGCTCAGACCCGCCCACCACCTTTGCCCATCTGGCTTGTTCCTAACCTGTAGAGTCTGCTCCCCCGTGCAGAGCCTGTCAGGCCCCTGTACCCTCCTCTGTGCCCCTATGTCCCCAGGGCTTCATTTCATTCCGCAGATCCCACTATGGTGTGCCTGCCTCTTCCCTGCCATCACTTTCAATGACAATGGCCTGGATACACCCAGTGCCCTTTGCTGACAGTTCAGTGCATCTTGGGATGAAATGCTGCATTTCTGACTATAGAATTGAAACCAAGTGGGAAGGAGGACAGCAGAAAGCACCTGAGCTTTGGCACGTTGGCAGTTGTTCCCAGTGTGACCTCAGGGGAAGAGACCTGACTGGGGAGGTGAGCCTCGTGGTCTCTGAGCAGCTGATGGCTTCACCAGGGGTTGAGTGTGAGTGGGAAGTGGCACTTGTGGAGTGAATGGCTGACACCGTGGGGTTCACGTGCATGGTAGGGTGTGGGCTTGGCTCTTTTTGGGATCCAGGAAAAGAAGGGCTGGTGGAAAACAGAAGCAATAAGGGAGCATCAAGATAGTAGGGGGGAACCTGGGAGGAGAGGTCAGCCACCGGGCTAGGCTGCCTGGCCCTGGACTCCTCAGCTGTGCAAGAGAGGAGGAATTTCAGGGGCCTAGCCTGGGGGAGACGGAGACTGGAACAGGGAAAAGAGGAGTTAGAGGAATCAGAGAATCCACGTCCGCTGCAGATTACACAGCGATAGCAGCCCGTGTGAGCTCCAAGCCTGCAGGCCAGCTGTGTCTGCTGTAGGTGGTATGGAGACGACATCAACCCCAGCAACCTTGAAGTCCACAGCGGGGCTGATCCTGGGTAGGCTCAAGGCCTGCCAGCCTCACTGGCGGTTTCTGTGGCTTCCGAGGCTGGGTAAGAGAGGAGTGTGAAGTGGCCCAAAAGGAACTGGGAGGCTGTCCAAGTGTGGGAGTGTCCTGGGGTCCTGTCTTGCAGGAACTCCTCTCCCCTGAACTCATGGCTCACCCTCAGGCTGCTCACTTCATTCTACCCTGTACTTTCAGACCCCTAAATTTTCTCCTTCTACCCTCTGGACACAGGCACACAACTGCCATAAGGAACTGGACTCTCGGGCTTCCCTCGAGGATGAGCTCAGGGCCATGGGGCCAGCGTCCTGCACTTTGACCTGCCTCTGTGACAAGTCTGATCTGGAACAGACCGTTGTCTCCTGGCTGACATCTGTGCAAACCCAACCAATTACTCCTGGAGAGAGGGGACTCGGACAACAGCCTTCGTCCCCTGGGCTTAGACTCATACATCAGCCTCGGTCCTGCATTCTGGCCCTGCTGCTGTCGCCTCCCTCAGCCTCCCTGGCTGGACCCATCAGAACCACCTCCGAGGGCGACCTGACTCCAGGGAAGAAGAGGAACCCTCGCTTGGACCTCCACGTGTGCTATCTCCACGTCCACAAGGGGAGCAGCTGGCTGGTCCAGGGCTCATCTCTGTGCTCCGGTCCCCAGGTCCTTCCTGCGTCCTGCCTACCACTCTCTGGGACCCCAGCTGCAGCCTGGGCTCTTGGCAGGGCTAGCACAGAGGTCACTGTACTCACCATTTTCTGGACCACCACAGCCAGTATGTCTAACACCACATGCTTTTCCAGTCAGATAAAGGGCCTGGAGTCGATAGCTGCTTGTTCACCTTCCCAGTCCTCCTGTGTACTTAGGAATGAATATACGACCAGCTTGGGCGACATCTGCAATACGGTGCTGACCACAGTCGGCCTCAATAAAGAGAGGCAGTAAATGAAAATGACTGGCACAGTGCCCGGCACTGAGTTAAATGCTTGGTTGCTGTCACCACCACCACCATCATCCCTGTTGGCTGCAATGAGCTGAACATGGGCTCTCTGTCTGCCCCATCTATCCCGGCTCAGGCTAGAGGAGCACACCGCCTCATGGAACTCGGTCAGGGCAGCCTGAGCCTGAAGCACTTAGGTAGAAGTGCTTAGAAACGAGACTCGCGGTGGACAGGAAAGAAAGCCAGCGGTCCTGGAGACTGTCCATCACTTCTCAGTCTGGGGCCAGGCAAAGGCAGGAGAGAAAGCATGGCTGACACCCTTTGGGCAGAGCTCGCCAGGGGGTTAGCAGCAGGGGACAGCAAAGCCTGGCTGGAAAGTGGCCTCGTAACTGCTGGCAGTGACCGCAGTGTTCCTGTTCTTCCAAGAGCTTGTCAGGGTCAGATCTGTGAGGGGACCACAGGATCCGCTGAGGGCAGGGATACAGGCGTCCCACACTGGCGCCCAGAAGCCCTGAGGCCTTCTGGTGACGCTGAGGTGGCTTCCAGAAGACAGACAGGGTAAGCACCCTGTGACCCTGCTTGTGGGTAGCTCTTGGGGACTCACACATAGTTAACTTAGTATTTTTGGAATTTGATATATTTATCATAGCTAAGTAATAACAAATAAATTTATATGTGATAGAACATGCACATCTAAGACGTTTGCATTAAAATAATACATGCCTTTTAGAATAAAGAGACTTTATATCTTTTTGTCTACAGAAAATATTTTATGGTAAATTAAAAGTACGAGATGAGAAGGTATTCAGGAATGTGCTCTTGCCAGCATGAGGTGCACGGATGTTGACAAAGCAAGACCCATCCATCTCCCGCTGCAGGCTTCGGGACGTCTCCTTGCTCAGGTGCTTCTGGGGATCTTGACAGGGTGCCTCAGGCTCCTCTTCCCAGCCCCCTTTGGGGGACACTGGCAACAGCAGGGCAGTGGAGCAGTCTCTGCTCACCAGCCGCCAGCCCGGGTGGCTGAGCTGGGCTCAGATGGCGCACCGAGTGGCTGGCGTGCTTGGGTCCAGGGCTCGTGGAGTGCTGGGATGCTTTGCCCCTGAACAGGCTGTTTCTCATCTAGACATCAGTCTCCCCATGCCTGTGGAGGGAGGGCCGCTTCAGGACAGACGCGCTCCCTGTGTGCCTGGCAGAACTCCAGGGAACTCTGAAGGTGGCAAGGAGGGAAGGTAGGGTGGAACAATAGACGGCTGCCCACCTCAACCAGAACAACCCCCTGTTGGACTTTTTAAGCTGTTGGTGCTCCTTATAAGGTGCTTTTTGCTAAAAGAGATCTGGTTCCTCCGGCCTATGTGACTGGGTCACCCCTGGGACCTTTCAGCTCTGACTGCTGGCTCCGTGCTATCCTGCCTAAGGCTTACACTGGATACCAAAGCGCATGGCATAGCCTTCTGGGCCTAGGGGCGCTGGGGCTTTTTACCTGTGCAGCAATTTCATTCTTGGTAAAAGACCAAGGATCACTTTTCTGGCCTTTATTAACAACGCTGTGGGTAAGAGCCACCTCCATCACATCTTAATTCTGTGCCCCTGGGGAAATCCCCCAGCTTTAGTCTTGAGAAATTTACTTCTTGTGTGTAAAATGGGGGAGCTGAGAATTGAGGCTGGGACATATGATGGGGTGCTCTTCAATATGTGAGAGAGGGCTGACCAAATAGCTCAGTGGATTAAAGTGTTGTAGGCAGCGGAGTTAGATGGAAATATTCTAGGCAGTCAGACAGGGCCAGACCCTCAAGGAGACAAGATGGTGGACAAGGTGACTTTGCAACTTGGAAGAGACAGACACTCCCTATGGGCCACACCTCAAGACAAAAAGAAGAAACATAGCTACATACTTCCCTAGGGATGGGCATCAGAGATATTCTAGGTAGGTATCAATCACTTTGAAAGAGCCTAAATGAATCACTAGCCCAACCCCCAACAAGAAGAGACCCTGTCCCATATTCATGCCTGCTTGCTACATCACTGACTTCCCCATGTGGTACAGGATTTAATCAATTTTACCTGAGCAATGGTGCTTGTAATCCCATTGGTTGACCATAGTTTTGTCCCACCTCTTGTCCACCTAAGCGAGTTCCCATGTCTTTACCACCTTAGACCCGCCTCACCACATGGCTTTCCTCTATAAAAATCCCTGGAAGAGACAGATTCCTGGGGACCACTCACTCAGGACCCCCTTCCTGTCCCTCTCTCGGACAGGAGCTTTCTTTGCCTCAATAAATCTATTCTGCTTATAACCTCTATTTGTTCCTAAAATTCATTCTTCAGTTTTAGAGAACATGAACTCCTACAGGTCAGGTCCAGAGATCGTTTTTTCCCTATGTCATTTGGAGGTTCAGCTTATCGTTTGGAGGTCACCCACCCGAGATCAGTTTTTCTCCCTGTATCAGTAGGGCAGTGGGAACGGGTCTAAGGCCACCATGGGTCTGTCCCTTGGAGGATACCATGGTCCATGACACAGCAGGGAGTGGTAGAGCTGGCCTGGATTTGAACTGTCTGCCCTGGGGCAGGAGCCAGCGCTTGGGGATAACAGCACACAGTGACACGTGGCACAGTCTAGACTCCATGCCAGAGGGAGCGTGTGTGCAGGAAAAGGGCTTAGGAAGGGCTCCAGGTCTGCGGGTGGCCAGGTCAGGCCGTGGAGACGGGCACCCTAAGAGCGAGGAGGATGTGGCTTTCTCCGGTCACGTCAGGTCCCAGGCCCACGCCAGTGAAGCCCACGGAGGTCCTCACCAGCCAAGGTTTTTGAGCTGCTAGCATCCTGTTTCCTGATGAGAATGGGCTCGGGGTTGGGAAGTGTCCACTTAGTGAGCATCTGGAGGGGCCTGTGACCCCAGTCCTGGGCGGATCCAAGCAGCAGCTAAGGAAAGGGACTTGGTTGTCTGAAGTGAGCGCAGCCCAGGGTACAGGGGAGTGGGTGGGGCTTTCCAAGCTGAAAGCCCAGCCCTGGGGGGCCAGTAGGGGCCGCTCTTGGCAGAGGCAGAGACACAGCCGTGAGCCAGCAGGATGACAGTTGGAATGCAGGGAGCGAGGCTACACTCTCCCCAGGTGGGTCAGTGAGAGACAGCCAAGTGTGCCCATGAGCTATCTGCTCAGTCTCCTCCTGCACAGGGCAGGGAGGGCAGGGATTGAAGTTTGTATGTGGAAGGGGTCACGCAGAAAGAGTGGAAGTAGTGAGGACGCCTCCCCTGCTATGGAACCCCTCCTCCACTACCGTCTCTACTTGAACGTAAAACCTAAACAGAAAATAATTGCCCCCTACCCTGAACTAGAGACCAGAGATGCTAGCCCAGGCCGCCCACCCTGGCTGGGCCTGCCGGGACAATTCCCTTGCTCAGTGGCTGCTCTGAAGGCAGGTAGGTCCTGGAACTTCCTGCCCAAGTGCCCTGCAACCTGGGTGAGACGGAAGTTTCTTCTGGGCTGCAGCTGGGCTTCTAGCTGGCTTCCAGGCAAGCGCATCGGTAAGGAAAGAGTCACCTATGTGCTGCACGTTGTTCTAAGCACTGGGGATCAATCAGTGGAGGTGACAATGGTCTCTTTCTCATTAAGACTGCAATCTCTACAGCTGAGCACAGCCTCGGTTCAAGAGGACTGGGTCTTCCTTTATCCATAACGACTGGGTCTTCCTTTATCTATGGGTCCATCTGTCCCATAGGAAGCAAAACCTGTTCTTTTTGGGGAAAAAAGCCCCCAAGAGATTAAGGAATATGGAGAAAAAAGAAATCAAAACACTCATAATTCTGCTGGCCAGAGATCACCTCTTCACACATTGGCATAATTATAATAAAGATTGATGAGTGAACACACAGCCTCCTTATTTTTCTGTAAATAACTGAGTGTAATTCTTAATTTCTATTGTTGTGCATCATGGAAAATTAGTTTCTGTCAATCCAGAGTGCGTTTGTTCACTCCGTACTTAAAACTCAGTTTTCTCCAGATAACTCCAGGGCAAGGTAGGAGCCCTCTCCCCTCCACCCTGCCTGGCAGTTGTGGAGACTGTGTCTGCTGCGGTCGGTGGCTGCCTTGGAAGTCCTGTGTGTGTGGCCCCAGGTGCTGTCCCCACTGTACTGTCTGTGGAGGTTCCCTGTGTCCTCTGCCTTCCGCTGTTGGGAGCACCTTGGGACAGCTGGCACCTCTGGGTGGCTGGGCTTCTTCTGGTGGCATGAGGCCTTGGAGTTCACCCCAGTTCTTTTACCTTTTTGCTTTCAGTCCTGAGGGTTGAAGCCAGAGTCTTGTACTGAGCTGTGTACCCATCCTTTTTGTATTTTATAATTATTACTATTATTATTACTATTATTATTATTATTATTATTATTATTTGCAGTACTGGAGATTGAACTCAGGACCTTGTGCTTGCCAGGCAAGCGTTTGCGTTTATTCTACTGAGCTATCTCTCTGGCCCTATTTTTATTTTGAGGCAAGATCTTGCCACGTTGCGCAGGCTGGACTTGCTCTTGTGATTCCTGCCCCACCTCCCCAAGTACCATCATTACCGGTGTGCACCTCCACACCTGCGTCCAGAACCTTTGCCCCATTGTGCCCACCAGGCGAAGAAGGCTCTGGCCCTCACTGATGCTCTTTTCTCCCATAATTCCAGGTAGTGAGTGGGACACAGGCCTGTAAACTCATTCTGCTGTGTTCCACCATGTCCTGGGGTGTCAGTTTGGGAAGGGGCTGGGTCCTTTCTGGGCTCCAGCTGGTAGCTTTGACCCTAACTTCCCCTTATCTCCTCCTGGTGGAGAAAAAAAAAAAAAAAAGCTGTCCAGATATCTCTGCGAGTTCTTCGGAATCTATGGTCTATGTCATAAATGTGCTTCCTGTGTCCTGAGGGCTTTTCCTTTCACAGTACAGCCAAGCCTTTGACATCAAAGAAACAAACAACAGAAGAACAAATGCGAATTGATTTGTTTCTACCCAAAGATAGTGGCTTAAAACAACATCAGATATCATCCTACAGCTCCAGAGGTCACACATCTAGAGGTGGTCTCCCCGGGCTACGGGGAGTGAGTGTGCTGGCAGGATCCCGTTTCCTCTGGACCCAGCCTCTGGAAGCCACCTGTTCTCTTTGGCTGTGGCCCCTTGCCCATCTTCAAAGCTGACAGTTTAGCTTCCCGACTTCTCCTTCTGACGCTTTTCTCCCTCCCCTGTCTTTCTACCTTAAGGACTGCGGGGCTTACACTTGGGCAGCCCAGGCAATCCGGGACAATGTACTGTGAGGCCAGTTGGGTAGCAAGTTAATTCACAGGTTCCTGGAGTCAGGATGTGGATGCTGTTGGAGAGTCCATGACTCCGCCCATCACACCAAACAGTGGCTCTTCTGTCCACGGCTTGGTTCACGTGGTCCAAGCCGTGGCCTTAGAACACTTGTTCACTATTGATTTAGTAAAAGTGATTTGGGGATTCCAAAGACAATGATGGTGTTAAAGCGATATTTTAATTCCTGTTTTTCTATCACCTGATAGGAACTGAGAAATTTTGTTCTTTTCTAAATTGTGGGGTTCATGTAACTGACATTGCAAAGCCCAAAAGGATGTTGTTTTGAATAAAAACCAAAAACACTCATATTTTAATGTTCCAAATTTATTCTTCTTTTAGGTATGTGGATCACCAGTTCAATTTGCTTTTGTGCATTATTTTATTCAGTTAGCAATAGCAAGCAGGCATTTTCCTGTGATCATAAATGTTTCCGTGTTGTAATGGGACTTGTTTCCACATCTGTCTCCTCTGTAGCCAGGCTTCCTGGGCTCAGGGACTCCATTTGATGAGCGAATCAAAGTGAGGAGGATCAACTCGGGTCCCACCAGTACCCTGAGGTGAGGTGCTCCTGGGAGCTGTCCCACTCTGAGGTGCTGATGGCGGTGATGTTTCTGGCAACCTACCACACTGCTTTAAGATATGATTTTCTAAGGTGTGCTGGGGGCGGGGGTTTGTTGTGACCTGGAGTGGGCTGAGTAGGTGACAGTGGCTCCTGGACATTGGTGGCAAGGACATTGTCACTAGGCAGGAGACAGCCACCACAGGGGCCATAGTGGGCAGTCCTAGGCACTGGACAGGGTCTCCCTTGTGTCCTGGGGGAGCTTAGGTCTCTGTCAAACCAAACAGGATTTCCCTTCCGTCCACACAACCACTGTGCTTCTCACCCATAGAGGTATGACCAACTTCCTCCACTCTCCAGTTCTGCTTGCTCACTTATGACATACTCTTTTGGCCCTTTCAGTGTCAGTCCAGGGATTTATGTCATCCCACAGCCCAACTGGCCATTTGAAATAGTAGTACATCTTGTCCACATCCAGAAATAAAACTACCTGGCAGGGTGACTCCCCTTTCTGTCCTCGTGTCCTGCCATGGTGGCCGCAGTCAGACAGCGTGCTACTGTCCCTGTAAACACAGCCTCCACCTTCCCCAGAGTGGGGGTGTCTTCTGGGGACACTGGCTGCATTCACCGTGGGTCACCCTGCCCACGTCCTTCGCAGATTTTATGAAAGGCGTTTTTACTTGGATGAAACAGTTACTGTGTTGGTGTGTGGTGTGTGTGTGAGGGAGAAAATGAGCCACTTCAACTGGGGGCTGAGATGTGAGGTGTTGCGTTTGTCCCAGGCAAGAGCATAAACACCTTAGGACTCATTAGAAATGCCAGGGGCGGGGGATGTGACCAAGTGCGTGGGGCCACCCCACCAGGGCCAGCGGCACAGCACATTTTCCATATATTAGACCTCAGAAAGTGCTGGGCTCTGCCCTCTCCAACTCCAAAGGAAAGTTTGAGGTTTTACATTTCTGTTTGTGGTACAGGAAAAGGCGTATGATCTGAGGGCTTGATTCAGTGAAATAACATTGCCTTTATACACATTTGCTTCTCAAGGAGGGCAGGAGTTGGAAGAGACCGTTGTGAAATGTTAAAGATTTTCTGGCAGAGGGAAAAGCATTTTTTTCTCTCCCTCCCTGTGGAGGAAAAACAGTTCTAATGAGGAGTTACTTTGTAGTTTTAACTCCCATTCAAACTCTCCCAGCCTTAGGAGCTGCGGTGGACCTTCTGTGGCATCTGGCTCCTGCTTCCCCGACCCTTCCCCGCTCTCCCTCGCCCTCCCCGCCCTGCACTCATGAGCTCGCAGAGGAGAGTCTTCCCCCGGAGGGAGCCTGGTAAGTGGAGCTTCTGTGTCTGCCTGCCGAATCTTCGGATCTTTGGGGAGAGCAGCTGGAGGGGCTGATCCTTTCTGATGCTCACCCGAGGGGTGGAAGAGTGGTCTGGGTTACGCTGTGCGGGGTGTGGGGCTGAGTGTGCACATGTGCGAGTGTGTGTGCACGCGTGTATCCTCGCAGTGGCTGACAGAGCTCGGCCCGGCATGGCAGAGGGCTAGGGGCTTTTCACAGACCCCCGGGGCAAGGCATGAGGCCAAGTCCTTTTGCTGGACCCTCACTCCCTCTGGGAAGCTTGCTGGCCCCGTAGAGCAGGGACTGGCTGTGGAGATGCTGTGGTTGGCAGGGACCCACCAGCTCACCTCCGGTGCCACAAATGCAGAACGGGAGAGGGAGCTGCTGGGCTCCTGAGGAGCTCCGAGTCCAGAGCAGGAGGACTCCCCCTCTGCTCTTGGACCTGAGACTGGGGAGGGGCCTGGGCTCTCGGGCTGGACCCCTCGCCTTCCAGCAGGTACAGCCCACTGGATGAGATCATTTCTTATAACAACCTCCTCCCTTTGCTCCGGAAACACAAACAAGCAGTCATAGGGCAAAGGATTTTAACCCTTCTGCCCAATTTTCAAGTTGCTGCTGGTGAAACTTCAGTTCTGTTTTAACTTTGGCATGAGGGAGTAACACATGGTTTTCTTTAAAAAGGAGAAGGAGGCTGGTCAAAGGCAGCTCCAGGAGGCGATGGCAAAAGCCCTGGGAGTGGCGGGGTCAGGTTCCACTCAATGCCTGCTGGACTCTGGAGAAAGCAGCCTCTGGAGGGCAGGGGCTGAGGCTCTGGCTGTGGATTTGGCCACCTAGCCTGGGATCTTGACTCTGAGAGGACCAGGCCACTGAAGCTATTTGCTATGGCTTAGTTTCCTTCTTTGCAAACCAGCAGTCATGAATTCCTACCTCACAGGATGGAGAAGCAATATGTGAATAAAACTCGTGAAGTACCCTGGGCAGTGGATACATGACTCAGTGAACAGGAGAACTTTGAGAAACAACCACCTCAGACACCTACAGCTGGGAAATGAAAAGTAACTGTAGATTTTCTGTCCAGCAGAAAACAGACTAGACCCTGGATCGCCCTGGGGGTGGTGGGGAGGGAGGCTGTGAAAGCCAGGCACGGATGGATTCATACTAGGGATCTTTCAGAACAGGACCTGAGCTGTTGTGTATGGGTTCTCAGTGTCTGGGGGAACCATCTTCTGCACTTGCATTCACAGGGAGGTCTTACCACTTCCTGTCCCTGACTGCTTGACTTTTGGTTAGGTTTCCTTGGCAACAGACTGAGGCAGAGATCTGTGCGTTGGAAGTTTGCTGCAGAGCGCTCAGGGAACAGTCTCTTCTGAGTGACGAGTCAGAACTGGGCAGAAAGACGGCTGGCCCTGCTGACTGCACGGCTGACCCCACGGGGGCTGCCTCGGGACCTGGCCTGACTCTGGGCAGGGTGGCCGGCTTTGGCTGAAAGTGCTGCCAGCAGGACTTGGCCATGAGCTGTCTCAAGCAGCCCTACTGGCTGCGGTCCTAGGGTGAGCGACTGACCTGGGTGACAGCTCACAACTCCTGCCTGGTAAGCTGGGTGGACTATCTCCCTGCTTCTGAGTTCAGCTGTGTAGCAGATTAAATACATCACCGCCTATCCTGCTGCATCCTTACACAGCAGTGGAGTCCTGCAGGCACCTTTTTCTATGTTTGGGACTCAGTGTCCCTATGTACGAAGCTGGTTCAGGGGAGTGGGACAGAAACAATCTTTATTAGCTCTTCCAGCTCCATGGGTTCACATGGCACAGGTTCTGAGCAGGGGCTAGCGTGTCTGGTGGTGTCCCCACCCCCCTTGCAGGCATGTCACATGACTATAGGTGCCCTAATTCCTTCTCCGGGACAGTAAGCATCATGACCATGGGGGAGCTATGTGAAGGGACCAATGGTGCGCACACAGGAGCTGTGAGCTGGGCTGGAGCCCACAGGTGTGGCTGGGGAGCCCTGTAGCCCACCTCCCTGCACCCCAACATTGCTCCCAGGGCAGCCACAGGACACCACATGTGAGTCTTCGATAGTTAAGTGCAGAGGAGCTTGGGGCCATCATAGATAGAGCTGATTTTATTTTATTACTTTCCTTTCTTAATTCTCTACTTGTTTATCAAAATACGAAGAGAGAAATCACCTTTTTTCAACACTTGGAACACACTTGCATACACAGCTTTGTTTAGGGGAATCCATGCTCCTGGTTCTGGGAAGTTAGTGGGATCCATTAAACCAGCAATTGTTCACACAAAAATATGAAAGAGGGCAAGCGATTGGGGTGGGGTTTCTAGTCTGTGGGTCCTGGTGGGCTTCCCAGAGGAAATTCCACTTGAGGGACTTCTAAGGGTCATGGGGGACTCAGGTTGGGAGCAGGAGCAGAGAAATGAGCAACAGCAAGGTGTCCAACAGGAAGGAGAGAAAAACCTCAGGGTCCGCAGGCCTCCCCGCCGCAGGGCACCTTGCAGTGTGCTTCTAGGGCTCTGCTTTTCTTTCAGGGGCCTTCAAAAAAGCATCGCAGTGACTCAGCTCAAGGAGGAGAGAGGTTTCTGCCGGTGGGTGGGCAAGACTCTCCCCAACGGGCTGCCCCCCTTGCCTACTTCTGCGACCTCCCGTGGTGCGACAGCACAGCCCAAGAAGCCCCCTCTGTACCCGCTGCTCCTCTCCTGCGCCCAGCTCTGAGCATGTTTCCCTCCCGACCTTGGGAGCAAAGCCCTTGTCCCATGTGTGCTGGAGCCGCTTGGGGAGGGGAGGGGCAGATAACTCCCTGACTCCTGGGGTGCGTTCTCCGCATTGTCACCTCAGGTCTGAACTAGAGTTTATTATGTCCTGCATCATGGACTCTTCAGCCTTCTTTCAATTTTACTTTTCCCAAAATGAAATGTTGTGTTGCAACACACAAGGAAGTGGGAAGAGTTGAGCCAGCACGGGCACCCCTGTGATCTAGATTCTACAAGTGTTTTCCTGTATTTCCCTCTCCACACCTGTCTGTCTCTCAACCTCTCTATTCATCCACACATCTATCTTAATTAGTTCTTTACCTTTGTAGTACTGGAGATTGAAGCGAGGGCCTTTACCCTGAGTAACATTGCCAGCCCTTTTATTTTTATTTTTTTACAATTTTAAATTTTGAGACAGGGTCTCACTAAGGGTGCCAGGCTGGGTTTGAATTTTTGATCCTCCTGACTCAGCCTCCAAGAGTGCTTGGATTGCAGGTGTGTGTCACCTCGCCTGGTGCTACTGTAATTTTTGAATAATACCCATATGCCTTGGCATCACTACAGTTCAGAGCGTAGGATGTGCTAGGGTTTAAGCAATGCTCACTTGCTATTCTTCTCTCAGGTAAGATTTACATACAGTGCGGTGCTTTGCGTCTTAAGTGCACCATCTGGTTAGCTTTGGAAAATCTACACACACGTGTAAGACATACTCCTGGCAAGACATAAAGCATGAGCACTGCCGCAGAGCCTGCACATGTCTTTCCCAGTTGCTTTGTTCCTACTGATAACAGATAGCCTGCTGCCAGCTCCCCAGCCCTTCTGAACAGGCCCTGACTGTGGGGACAGGCCTTGTGGTGGGTTCAAGTGCAGATGGAAACGGGGTTCTGGGACCAGGAGACAGCCCCAGGCAGAGGTGGCCTGGGCTACACGGCCCCGGGGAAGTGAGATGGGGCAGCCTGGGCTGCCCTTGGCCTGCTGCCCTGGGTCTTGACTGTGGGGTTAGGAGCAGCAGGTGTGTCACCCCACGACTTGGGCCCGGAGAAGGGCACCAGGGCTCTGTGTGCAACTGCCCATCCCAAGGTGGGTGGCAGTCATGGGATGGCTCCCTGCAGGCTGCCACTGTGCTCCCGGGGCACAGGTGCTCCCAGCTGCCTGTGTGGCTGCTGTGTCGTGAGTCACAGGTGAGGCTCCACTCCCGGTGCAGGACCGAGCAGGGTGCGTGGACCTCACAGGGAGGGTGCTGTGAGGGAGCTGAGAGGACTGGTGATCCTAGTTCATGGGCTGATTTGGACGGGAGCACCCACTCGGAAGCCGTGCGCGAGGTGTGGAGGCAGAGGAGGCATGGAGCACCCGGCAGTGTTTCAAGCCAGAGACCAGCCTGTGAGTCATCAGCGCTTCACAGTTTTACACACTGAGTTGGTCACATCTTGACAACAAAAAATTAAGAAAAGAAAGAAGGGATTTCATCATCTTTAAAAATGTTGTTTTCTGGTGTGAGGCAGGAGGCCACATTCCCCAGATAACTGTGTGGGCAGAAAGACCAAGAGCGTAAGCGCCTAGCGTGGCACCGATTGTCTCGGCCTCTGCCCTTGCCTGGGCTGCACACACGCGCGGGCTAAGCCCTCTGGGGCATTTCTGGAATCCCGGAGGAGCCAGAAAAGGGCCCACTCGACTCCAGCTCCGGAAAAGGCAAAAGCTCCCAGGGAGCACAAACTCCTGCCCTGGCTGTGTGGAGCAGACACCTCCCTTGTTCCTGGAGGCGCTGTTCCCTGACACCTGGCCTTTGTCCCAGCCCCCCGGGAGGGCTTTGCAGTCCTTCCTGATCTCAGTCTTGAAGAGGCATCGCTCAAGCAGGACTGCTCTCTCAAAGCTTGGCCCCCAGGTGATGGTCCATGGGAAAGACAGCAGCACACGCTGGCGCTTGTGGCCGTGCTCATTTATTCCACTTTCGCTACAAGGACAAGGGCTGCCTGGACCGCGCTGTCACGTGACCTCAGCCCCACCCTGCTCTGTGCCTCGGGAAAGTGATTTTCCCATCCTGTGATTCCCCTGTGAATAGGGAAAAAGGTGCTATTGTGGGGCCAATCCTCCAGGGTCCTGGGGAGAAATATATTATGTTTAGGCCGCAACAATTGCTGTGCAAACGGTAGTTGCTCTGTTGTTAATCCACCTAGTTCTTGAATCGCCAGGCGTTTTCTCTTTGTCCTGTAGCTGTGAGTTACACAGAGCGGTTCTGTCTGTCTAATCTGAAGGGTTATTAATGTTCTTGGAAATAAACACTCTTCTCTTGTAGAGAACATTCTTACTTTCTCCTAATCCAGCCCTGGCCTTGAGGAGCTGGGACTGAAGAGTGAATGTGTTTGAAGTGCCATTTAAACCCGAGACCACTCATAGAACAAGACTAAGGAACTGTCTGTAAGAGCTCTTTGTAAACCCTAAACACAAACAAATGTGGAAACTCATTACTTGGCATTAGTCATTTATTTATTCATTCAGTTGTGCATTGATTCACTTAGGAAATGTTTATGGAGGCCTGATGGGCTGAGCAAGTCCTTGTGCTGGGGACCCGCTGTGAGCCAGGCTGGGGGTATCTGTGTGTGAGGTGGAGCTAGATTAGTAGGTCACCTTCAGAGGTGGTGAGTTGCACGGAGGAAATAGGGAGAGGTGACCCAGAGCACAGTGTGGGTGCGTGCTGATGCGGAGGGGACAGGAAGGGCCATATGCAGGAGGGCCAGGCAGGCAAGAGCCAGCCACATGGGGATCTAGAAGAGAGCTTCCAGGAAGAGGGAGCA
>PVKA01007405.1:0-35261 GCA_004027165.1 Ctenomys sociabilis | reverse complement strand
AGTGGACACGGTCACTATATATTTGTCAAAGCCCATGAAACCCTGAGATACACAGCGAACCTTGAAGGTCAGCCATGAACTTTAGTTAATTATGGATCCATAGGCTTATCTGTTGTAAGCATATCACATTGATGCAGGTGTTCATAGAGGGTCAAGTTGTGCGTGTCTGTCTCTGTAGTTTGTCTGTGAATCCATAAAGCTGCTCTGAAAAATAAAGCATATTAAAGGTTTCAAACAAATTTAAAAAACAACACAAAATCTTTGAAAAAAAATTTTGGTGCAAAATATTTACTCCATGTTAGTTATTTTATGCAGTAATCCCCCCCTCAACAGACTTGTGATAACCATGTCTTTTAAAGACTATAAATAATGTTACCAAAATAATCTTACTCTTTGAAATCTCACAAAAATACATTTTACAACCACCCTGAATATCAAGGCTGCAAGAATAACACATTTCCTAAATCCAAATATTTTACAGCTGTACCCAAAAGGAAAATGAAAATACCATATACTTGGTTAAGGGCTGAAGTTTACTGAGCATCCAAAAATAAAATAAAATATCTAAATTATTATTAGCATTAGTTTAATACAATTATCACTTCAATAATCACTTTGCCATTGATGATTGCTAGTGCATGGAAAGTTAACAGAACAGAACACAAATCAGGATCCCTTTCCTCTAGCAGGAGTCTGCTTTTACCAGTCCAAGCTCTGTTACCAAACCAGAGGAACTGGCTGGTGGTGCAGCTAGTTTTAAGCTCTCCCGAATGGAACCCTTCCAGCACTACCCCTCCAATTGAGATCAAATCTTCGAGAATTTTATTGTAGGCCAATGTCACTATCTGCGTGTATATTTTCAAAACCTCTAGCCTGTGTTATGTGGGAAGTATGTTATGGGGAACTGAGTAGAAGTGAATGTTGGAGCAGTGGGTGAATTTGGGTGGTAGAGCAGAGATGGGAAGAGTGGGTGGGGTTTGGCTGTCTTCCAGGGGTGAAACTGAGTAGAGTCACTGATACTTTAGATGCAATGGGAGGAGCAGAAAGGCGGGAGAGGAGAGTAGGAAAGCTCGTGCTTCTGGGGTGCACTCTCTGAGCCTCTTCCAAGTGTGATTGCATTTAGTCGGGGAACAGCCCTTGGGTGCTCCATGTCCGTGCAACAGCCGTTCTGCTGATGAGAGAAGCCATCCACAGACAGGGAGGGGCTGCCGAACCTGCCACTGAGCCTGCATCTGGCCAGCACGCATGTGAAATCCCACCCAGGAAATCTGGCTTCAGAGACCTCGCTCCTAACTCCTTCCTGCTGGGGTTTTGGGTGTGGGCAGTTGATGGATGTCAGTGACAATGACCTAAATATAGAAGTTTGGGAAAGATGTAAATTTTACTGGGTAGAGGCCAAGACAATTATTAGATGTTAGGTGAGTGGTAGAAAATAAAAATCAGAAGTCACCGGCTGGTGCAGGGCTGGTGGTGGGGGTCAGGGAGAGCTGGGACCTGGTTTCTGGGCCATGTGTGAATGAGAGAATATGGCTCTGGGAAGATGCACCAGTTTGTACACGTGAGTGTGTGCGCACCTACAGCAGGGACTGCATGGGGGCAAACTGGATTGATCCCCACACCAAGGGGAGAGTAAAATCACGATGACAGGAGCCTGTGGCCGTTTCTGTCTGGCAACTAGCTCCTGCTTTTATCTGGCAGATACGGGGTACAAGAACTGCTGCGGTGGGGCTGAGCTCATGGTGGCCTGGACCCAGGTGTAAGCATTTTGTTCTTGGGCTGCAGTCTCCCTGGGTGGGAATGCTCAGGGCCTGTACTAAGCTCTTCTGAGTGTGAGAAAGGACAGGTCACCTGTGGTAGATTCCTTTACAGCTCTTGCCATCTGGAGAGGAGAGGCTGGGTGCCACGGGATTAGGTTCAGCGCCGCCCCCACCCAGACAGCAGCCAGGAGAGGGGGCCGAGGCAGAGCTCGGCCGGCTGCTCTGGGCTGGGGCCCGACAGAGGCAGGGCTGAGCAGTGTCCAACTCCCTGCACTTCAGCTGTCCCCTGCACTCCAGGCTCAGACCACAATGCTTCACTGTCCCCTGGGCTGGCAGACAAAGGACACCTTGTGTGAACACAGGCTGGTTCCTCCCCAGCGGCTCGACCCCACCACCTGGAGTGGAATTTCCAGGGCTTCCTACGGAGCTGTACCTACATCCTCATTAAAGCCCCCAGGAAGCCTGGAAACATTCCGTGGTGGTGAGCAGCAGAAAGAATGCTATTGTTCAGAAGAGGGGGCCACACAGAGGTCCCGGCTTTGAGAAGGAATGATGCACAGAGGCTGTGCTTAGAGCAGATGTGTGGGATGCTCTGTAGGGGGCTGGGGGTTGAATGTCACCCTGAGATTAGGCTCTGGGGACACGTGTGGGAAAGGCACTTGATGGTGTGAGCTGTGGGCCCCAGAAGTATGGCGCCCTGCATGCTGTGCGTGATTCTGTAAGCCAAGTTGCCATCTCATGCCCAGCACATATCTGCTTTCTGTGCTTGGTCCCCAAAGGTGGTGCCAGGGTGGGGGCACCTGGGCCCCTTCATGAAGCGTGGCTGGGCCTGCAGATCTGTATTTCTAGCAGATGTGGTGACTGCTGGCTGGAGGACCAGGCTTGGGAATGATGTGCTCTTGGTGCAGCACAGAGCCTACGGTCGCTAGGGCAATCTTAGCCCCAAAAGGTCACAGGAGGTGTCACAAAGCCCGGACTTGGGAGGCAGGTGGATCTTGATGAGATTCCCATCGGCGAGACTTGCTAGCAGTGTGACCTCAGGGAAGCTACTTGGCTTTGCTGAGCTGGTGCTCAGCTGTGACTCAGGGCCACCACGGGCAGCACATAGCAGCATATAGCAAGGAGGTGCTCAGTGCACTTGGGGAAGTGGCTTTCTCCATGGGAGAGATGGGCACAACGATGCACACTGTGTTCTAGGAGGACGGAGTGCGGGAATGCCTGGGGAGAGCTCCCAGCATGCACCGGGGCTGCTGGGGCTGAGCAGCGCCCATACCTTCCTGCCCTCCCAGAGCTTCTGTGCCATCCAGGGAAGGGGGGGGGGCACTGCTGAGGGTCCATGGCTCCACAGAGGGTCTGACTCCAGTGTCCCTGCCAGCCCAGCAGATGGATGACTTTGTTCCCAGGCTGAGCTCCCGCCCCAGTAGCCCCCCTTTCCGAGCCGAGCCTCTTCACGTGGAGAAGTCAGATGGCTCTGGTCGGGAGTCTTCAAGCCGATCTGTGCCTGGCTGGACACACTTGCCCACGGTCACCTGTCCAGAGCAGGGGGTGAAGGCAGAGTCAGACCTGCATCGTCCTCTTGTAGGAGAGGGTCTGTGGCTCGGCGCTGGCTCTGCATGCACAGGAGCACTGCCGGCCACTGTGCCGCATCTTACCCTGACCCGAACCCCAGACTGCCCGGGGCCATCTGGTGCTGTGGTCCCTGCTGAACATCTTGGAGGCAGGAGCAGGAAGTAGCCGCCCTGTGGACTGTGCCCAGGGACGTCGTGGGCACTGGGTGAGTGGGGGTCTATGAGCTATTTGTCCAGGAGGGAGGCTGGCTGCCCCCCGGCAAGGAGGGCCTGGCTTGCTTAGACTTCAATTCCCATTTGAGAGCCCTTCTGGTGCCAGGCAGGAGCAAGAGGATTTCTTGAGTGAGGATCCCTGTGTGCTGAGTTCCACCGTGGGGCAAAGGAGGAGACTGTTTCAGGGCTGATGGGAGAGAGCTTTGACCTTGGGGTGCTGCCTTGGGCCCACTCTTGTCTTTGCAATGTAGGAGATAGAAGAAGAGGAGGGAGGGAGGAGGCAGCTGGCACCTGAAGGTGAGCTTGCGGTGTGGGCACCTCTGCCACCTTTGACCCCAGGAGGAACTTCTCTGCCTGTCTGTCCGTCTCTCCCCTCGTGCTGGATCAGGATACTAGGACTCAGTCCCTGTTGGTTCTGCACCAGGGCTGGCTTCTTCTGGCCTCTGTTGGTGTCCAGAATGTGGGGCTGGTGGGATAACACATCCAAGCTTGGGAAAGAGAAGCGGAGGCTCCTTGGGCTTGCTCAGACTCATAGCTCCTCCTGCTCTTGTCTGGTTGAGCCACCCAGAGTGACAGATGTGTCCCGGGGCCCAGTTCAAGTCCCACAACTCCGGGAGCTCCACCCACTCCTCTTTCCCTGTCCTCGCTGGGAGTGGGGCATGAGGTTGCCCTTTTCTTCCCCCCTTTCCCTTTTCATTCTGCAGCTCAGTGCAGGTCTGCGCTTAGGAATCCAGAGGAGACAGATCTGTGCACCCCTGTCTGGTACCCTGCTGGCCACTTATTCCACCCACTGGAGGCTCAGCCCTAATGCTGACCACCCGCTTCATTCCTGTGCTACAGGGTGGATGCTTAATTATCTCCTTTACACAGTGTACCCCCAAGCTGAGCAGAAGGATCACTCAGTTACAAGGGGCACACCCGGACCCTGGACCCTAGCCTGTCTGGCTCCACACCCTAGCACTGCTGTGTGATCTACCCCCATAAATGTTTATACCCTAAGCACCACATGGTGATGTATGCATGCGCAGGGCCACAGTCTCTGCTGGACTGTAATTATATATAGCAGTTATTTTCTGATTCTTTTATTTTATCCACAAACCATTTTGGAATTACAGTCTGGCATGACCACTCACACAGAGAGAATAAGGCTGAATTGTTTGGGCAGAGGCAGGCCATAAACTTGAGACCTGGCTTCTTGCTGTGCGTCCCCATTGATGGGATCCCAGCTCGGTTGCACAGGCTAGGGAGCAAGGAGGAGAGGGGCAGGTGGGCAGGAAGAGGGGGAGAGGAGGAGAAGGCACACGGGGCTGGGGTTAACCCTGCAGGGCTTCTTCCCTCTCTGCTGTTCACCAGCCTGAGCTGGCTTGTTGGGTCCCCTCTGCTCGCTGCACTTCCCCAGCTCCACAGCCACCAAAGGGTCTGCTCCCACCTGCACCCAGCAGTGTCTTTAAAGCCTCAGATCCTTGGTGAGACCACCCCGGGGGTCACTCCAGACTGCGGCTGGGAATGTGGCCTCCTCCCTCGACTATCACCCCAGGAGCTGTAAGGGACCGTGGCTTCCTCCTCAGCGTCATGAGGGTCTGACACATAGAACACTTCGGAGGGTGATTTTGCATAAATAAACAAACAACATAAACAGCAATCTATTATTTAGTTATTTATTGTACAGAGAAAAAAAATCAGTAAAAAATAATGATACAAAATGTGAAAACAAAAAAAGTCAAAACAAGATAATAGAGAGTAATCATGGTTGGTAAGCTGATGAACAGCTATTTAAGGAGACCAAGGACACCTGGGATTTGCATTGTCCATTTGGGCTGCGATGCATTTTTATATCTGAGATGTTCACAGTTCTGCATGAATGGCCTCCTCCTCCTGCACACAGGGAGAAGGCATCCATGGGGGAAAGCACACAGACAGCTCTACAGCTTGGGGTGTGCGTGGAAGGCAGCTTGAAGCCAGGGGCTGGCCCTGAGTCCTCTTCATAGGTTTCTGTTGAAATCACGACGCATCTCTGTCAGCCTTATAATGAGACAAGGTTCTGCCAGAAACCTGGAGGGGTCTCAGCGCTAAGCCTTGGAGCAGATGGGGGTGCTGAGTGCAGGGCCGGATGGGCAGGCTGCCTGAGGGGAGCACCTGCTCGCTCATGCTCAGCGATGCTGGGAGAGGTTGGCCCTAGAGGGAATGAGCTTCCAGGGCCGTCAGTGCTTGCACCACAGTGCGGATGGATGCTGGGGTGCCCCTGGACTGGAGTTCTGCCTGGGTCTTGCCTTGGTCTTAGACTCAGGGCTCCCTGTGGGTGTGGACAGGAGTAGTAGCTGGATGGCCACCTCCAGCTTCTCTCCTGCTGGGCATGGGGAGTGGGTGAGGCCCACTGCCCCAGCACCTCTCCTCTGCCTGGAGGAGGTGGTGAAGCCCAGTGTCCTCTGGGTGTGAAAAGCCCCCGCAGGCCCATCCGAGCTCCCAAGGGGAGAAATGCACAAGAGGGTGAGAAAGGAGCAAAGTCCCTGGATCCTTGAAGGGACTCAGAGAAGGGAGCCGGCTGAGGGAGCAGGGCTGACGGGAAACCGCAGTGAGGAGTCAGAGCGGACTTGGCAGGGGCTGTGTTCGGACTGACCCATGAGTGGACGGAGAGCCAGTGCGGTGGGCTTGAGACCCATCTTTTCTTTTTAAATAAAAAAAATAGGGTAGACCAGAATGCTCATTATTTCACTTTATTATGCCATAGTAAGGGAATTGTTCCATGAAACTTTTTTTTTTTAGTTCTATATATTTACTTGTATGTTTCTAAGCAGAGCAGGGGGAAGAGGCACCCTGGATGCTTCAGTGTTCCTAGCCCTATCGTGTCACGGAGGCAGGGCTCCCCAGGTGGGACAGCTCCTCCCCTTCCTTTCTGTCCTTACTCCTCTTAAATGGATTAGCAGGGTTGTGAACAAGGTCAGGGGAGGAGAAATTGGGCAATGGGCCCAGTCTCATCGCCTGTTGGCTCTTTTTCACTCACCCTGGCCTGACAAGGACGGGCGTGACCGCTGGGCGCAGCACCGCAGCAGGTGCGGGAGGAGCTTTTGGCTAAGCACTGGCTGGGCGTCACATTTCCCCTGGGTAGAGCTCGTCACCAGTGGAGATAACTGAAGCACGTGTATTAGTGTGAGTGTCCGTGTAAGCGTGCTTGGGTGCTGACATATCCATGTGGCCATGTGCCACGTGGTGACATTTGGTCAGTGGGACACCGCATATGCAGTGGCTCCCGGGACACTTCACACAGCCGCGCCACATACTTGCTTAGAAGGTAAATCTTAAAAAATGCCAACGAATAAAAACATTCAAGACATGGCCTGTGGCCATGATGTAGCTAAACTGGAATTTTCTAATAAAACTTTCAAGCCTAAGACTAAATCTTGGAGATTTAACCACATGAAATGCACATATAGCAGTTTTCAAAAGAGCTGAGTTCAAACTGTAAATCAAAATTGCAATTACAGACTATTTCTAAAATAACAGGGGTAACACATCTTTTAAGATGTATAGGTTATGACCAAGATTTTTTATGGTTCTCTAAAAACTGATGTATTGAAGGCCCTCATGGTGTTCAGAGGTGGGGGCCTAAAGAGATGATTGGATCGCTGGGCACCGACCTCATCAATGGATTAGTCCATTGGTGGGATTCGTAGTCGATAAGCTGGTAGGAGGTGGGGCTTACTGGGAATAAGTAGGTCATAGGAGGCATGGCACGCCTCAGAGGGAGTACTGTGTCTTCACACCCACTTCTTGGCTCTTTCCTTCTCACTGTGATTCCTGGCTACCATGGGTTGAGTAGCTCTCCTCTGCCATGCCCTTCTGCTACGATGTCTCTGCATTGGATGCCAAATCCTTTGAAACTTTGAGCCAAACTAAAGTGCTCCCCCTTGAAATTGCAGGTTTCAGGTATTTTGCTCAAGCAATGGGTAGGAAACTAATCAAGGATTTTCAGAGGAGAATGTCTACCTTTGAACCTAGTGGCAATAAAGCTACTCAACAAACTGTGCTAAGAAATCAGCAGCCTGTATTTTAATTTATTATTATAAAGTCACCATGAGACGGTTACTGTGATCGTCCCCATTTCACAAGTAACAAAGTGGAATCACAAAACTCCCACCTAGACTGCCAACTTCAGTCATAGTGAGTAACTAGATTGAAATGGGGACCAAGGTGTTCTTGGGCTCTAAATCAAAACGTGTCACTCCTTCCTAATATACTTGAATCGCTAAAGTAAAAAGAATGGATTTGAAGGATATAAGTAGCAAAATACACACACTACAGGTCTCCTTCCTTAAAAACTAAGCAACACAAAATGAGGGGAAGGGACTGGGAAGATAACTCAGTAAAATAAGTGTCAGCCTGGCAAGTGCAAGGTCCTGAGTTCAAACCTCAGTACCACAAAAAAAAGAAGAGGGGCAAGTAAGAGAAGAAAACACTTACATAGTGTTTCACACAAAAGACTTACAATTTTAATCTTTGATGGGCTACTCTACAGAAGTGAATTTGAAAATCCAGGTACAAGATCAGTTTGATGACCAGGTAATTTCCTAAATTAACAAAGGAAAGGATTCTATCTAAAAATTGAACAGACCAGTAATCAAGGAAGTCATAGAAAAAATTTCAAAGAACCACTTGAAAGTGATGCTAGGCCTGAAGGATAATTGATAAAAATATTACAAATGTTCTGAGGACTAGATGTATTTTAAGTATGAAATTATTTCAGAATGTAGGAAGAAAGATCTGGCTTTTGTATTCCTTTTACAATACCTGCAAAACTGAAGACACTGCCAGGTGAGCCAGCAGGGCACTTCTATTTGTGGATATGATGCAGAGATTCTAAACAGAGTCCTGGCAAGCTTGCATGGTTCTATGGCTCTACAGAAGAATTTGCCACCGTGGGCTGATGGGCTCAATGCATAAGGAGCCATAGCACTTCTATCCTGAACTGAAAGAGGAAAGATACACCAGAGTACTAACAAGCTGAAAGCCTTTTAACAAATAAGCACCAGTTCGTGGTGAGAAAGCCTCCCAAATTAAACTCAGTGAAATACAGTCTCTTAATATGATACAAATTATTTTGTCTTAATGTATGAGTCAATATGTTACTTATCAGAAAATATTAGTAGAATTTCTATTAGTGTCTGGAAAAAGATATGTAAGCCCTACATTGCCTCATAATTTACTAATATTCTGGAAACACTCATCAGCAAAATTAAAAAATAAAATAAATGGTAGAAATAAATGGTAGATTCCTAATTAAAATTTATTAATGCTCAGTGAACATGTGATTACAAATTCAATTATCCAGTAACTATTAAAACTAATAAGAGATATTAAAGATCTATAAAGCTTTCCGGTTATAATATAAATGTGAAAAGGTCATGACTTTCCTATGAACAACTGGAAAAATATTTTACCAATGATTTAACTCAAAATATACAACAAAAATGTCCAGGAATAAATGTAATCAGAGATGTTTAGAGTCTGTATTTTATATAAAGAAGAGTATAAAATTTGGTTGAAGGCCTGAAAATAAAATTCGAACACATAGACACAAAACAATTTTTTTTTTTTAAAGTTCCTAGGTTGGAAGATTTTCTCTTCCAATTTGTCTATAAATCTGAGGCAATCCCAGTGGATATTTCAGTCAGACATTTCAGGATTTGAAGAAATTATTTCAGCCCTACTATCTGGTAAAATTGTTCATAACTTTTTTATTTTCTCCAAACAGAAGATTTTTGTTTTTTTCATCTTACTTGGGTGTGTTTAAAAAGAACTCAAGTATGGAAAGTTAAGTGGGGAAAAAAAATGGTCCTCATATATATCATTTTCCAGAATTTTCCTATGCCTTCTAAAGCATAAGTATTGTATTTAGTCATATGAGTAAATAATTTTGTAATTAAGAGTGTGTTCGCACATGTATATGTATATATAAAATCTACCGTACAGTGTTTATTAGTCTTATAATATTCGGTGCCTAACTTTCTGTGCTGGGTAGATCCACTTCTTTCCTACTGGCTGTGTGGTGTTCTACTGGATGAGTGCTCTGTAATATCCCTAACAAAGTGTCCCCCTGAAGAATGTTCAGGTCGCTCTCTTTCACTGTGTTTCTCATTTCTCCTTTTTCTCATTCACTTTGACACGCAAGGAAAGTAGGTCATCAGGAGTCTGGCTTTTGGTGTACACCACTTCTTGAGTAAAAGTTTTTGTTTTGTTTGTATGAATCAGGCTGCGTGCCAGGAAACCAAGGAAAGCACCTCAGTAGTTGGCACCACACTCTGTATTTTGTGGGTGTCTTTGTATTTTCCTCAAAATAATACTGTTACAAACTTTGCTTCAAAGATATAATAGGGCTTGTTTTCAGGGGATGTCTTTTTTTTTTTCATGTACAGTAATTGCTTTTATTCACTTTAAATCAAGTGTTAATTGGAGACTTATGGGACAGGAATGCCCATGAAAACAATGAAAGTTAAGAATGATGATCTCTAGCTAGGGGCCGGGAGATGGTTCAGTGGAATAAGTACTTCGCTGGCAAGCGCAAGGGCCTGAGTTCAATCCCCGGTTCCGCAAAAAAAAAAATAAAAAAAGATCTCTAGCTGGTGAGACAGTTCAGTGGACTAAAGCGCCTGCTTAGGCCTGCTTAGGCAAATGCAGGAACTGCGGTTCGATCCCTGGCACCACATGCCATGCCAGCCCACCCCCAGGCTGGGTGAGCTGACCCAGAATCCGGGCATGGTGGCCCACACCTGTAATCCCAGGGCTGGGGAAGCTGAAAACAGGAGGATCACTATGAGTCTGAGCTGCGTACAGTAAGACCCTGTAACAACCAAATACATTAAAAAGAAGAATGGTCTCCCCCAAAGGCTTCAGGCACCAAGATCCAGAAACGGTTTCTTTATTTCATAGGGGTGCGTTAGGTGTACCTGTCACACACAAACTGTGAGGGTCTGTCTGGACACAGCCCCGTCCGTTCACTGTGAGGTGCGCACATTGTGTCATTTTCCACTCGCTCATCCGGCCACGAGCTGGAGTTTGCTGGCTCACACAGGTGTTTGCCTCTCGCCCATGGGTGCTGGCTTGGAGATTTACAGATACTTAATTATCACTCACATTGGCATTCATTTTAAGTACTGATGTATTTATATTTAATTACATATTCACAGTATTATAATTCAGGACACCTGCTGTGTGTTGATGATCGTGACTGGGGCTGATTTTGGGGGTGGGGCTGATACTACCAACATCCTGAAAAATCATGCTAGGGTTTCTTTTCTTTTTTTTTAGGGGGGACAGGGGGAAGCTCCAGAAGTGGGAAGTGCTTTGCTTAGGGTTGCGCAGGTAGCGAGCAGCAGCTCAGGCGTGGAGACAGAGGTGGTCCCTGGCATCTGAGCCTCAGGCAGCGCATCTGGACTCCCCTGCACTCCGTTGCCACTTCTCCCAGTGGACCAGCCCTCTGCGGGTGTCCCTGTGTGTGTGGACTCCTTCTCTGCCTCTGTGGTGACCTTGCGGCTGCCTCCAAGCACTGGCTCAGGAGGAGTGCGCCGCGGCTCTGCGGCTGCCCGTGCCTTTTCTGAGTGTGTGTGGATCCCTCTCCGAACACTTGCTGCTTCTCTTGGAGGCCGAACGAGCTTGGGGGAGCCTGGGTGGAGCTGAGAGTGCCTTGCTGTGCAGCCAGGGACCAGACGTCCTCCGGGAGCTGGGGGTGCAGGGAGTGGGGCCCATCCAGGTCTCCCAGAGCCTATAGTCCTGGTGGGCAGCACCTAGCCACTGTCTGCCCCTGGCCAACCCCTGTGGCTGCTGGCCCATCTATCTGTGACCTGCGCTTTCCTCGTGTGGCCCTGGTGGCATGCTTCTCCTGGTGACATGGGGGGGGGGGTCCTGCAATACCATCTGCCTCATTCCCCCTGGAAATGTCCCTGTCCTATGCCAAGGCCCAGTCAGTTCTGGGAAAGCAGAGGTAATGAGCTGAAGTTGCTTCCTTACCAAGAGAACAGGCAGAAGGAAACACACCAGGAATAAAACCAGCGCCAGCACGGCCTGCTGCTTTGAGAAGGGAAACTGAGGTCCACAGGTGGCCTTCCAGCCTGTGTGCAAAGCAGGGACAGATGTGGCCTGTGCCCCTGCTGCCTACAAGAACCCTGCTGGGGGCACTTCAGGAGCAGAGTGGGCAAATCGCACACTGCACCCTCTTTCCTATCACGGAGTCACTGTTGAGTGCCAGGCCCAAAGTACTTCCAGCCCCAGTGGCTGACTATAAATGCACCCCCGAGCTCAGACACTGTCAGAGAACTCAGGAATGGGCAACACATCGCAGGGACTGGCTGCCCTTCATATATGAGCAGTGATGCCCACCAGGGGCACGCAGAATGGAAGGCGTTTTGTGCCCGTGGAAGAGCTGTGGTCTTTCTTGGCAGCTCAGCCTCACATGAGGACAGGGAGGCTGCACTCCTGGGGTTGCAAAATGCAGAGAGAGGGGGAGGAGGGTCCCTGTGCAGCACCAGTAGAAGTTTGAAAGCCCCTCCTGTGGGCAGCAGCACCCCCTCTGCACTGGGCCTTCCTGGCTGTGGGTGCCTGGGGCCGCGGTGCAGCTGCCCTCCCTCTTGGGCAGGGACCTGTGTGACAGGAAGCTCCTTCGAGCTCTAGCACCAGGCCGGCAGGAGACCCAGTGCGGTGAACACCATGCGGCGTGGGCAAAGCTTCCCTCTGGGTGGGTGGTTTCCAGACAGAGCAGGTCCTCTGCTGCTCAGTCCAGGGATGGACAGGCTGTCCCCGCCTTTCTGTCAGGGGCTGCTGTGTTCCAAGGAGGCCTTCAGAGCCCGGGCTGCCCTTCATGGATCAGTCAGGGGCAGAGAGAACCTGAGGAGGGCTTGGCAAGTGTTGTTGGAGGTTGGGGCCGAGGAGGGAAAGCACGTGAGTCTGCCTCACGGAGGGAGCCGGGTGCGGGCCACGCCCTGGGCACAGATGCTGAGGCTAAGCAGAGCCACGTGCCACTGCCCCATGTTTTCAATTATTGCCCCTGCCTTTTCCACTCTGTGCCAGGCCTGGGGGCTGGCAGTTGCCCATGAGCCCAGCCTGGTTTCCTACTTGCAGCCCTTCTAGAATGGCTCTTCCTGTCCAAGTTCCTTACTCCGACTTGTCCTAGGAACACCCATGGGTGGCCTGCCCCAGGAAAGAGCAGCTGGAGGGGAGGGGGTTGGGTGTGCTGTTGGGGTGAGACGAGGAGAATTCAAGCTCTGTCCTGGGATCATGCTACTTTCTTAGGCTTGGAGCGAAGAGAGCTAGCTCGCTTGGCCTGGATGTCATTGTGTTTCAGTCCTTACACCAGCTGCATCAGAGAAAAGAACAGGATTCCATTGTCTTTACAAAGAGATGCATTGGTTTGCATAAGTGAACAGATGTGTCTGCACGCCTGGCTTCCTCTAGGTGCTCTTTTAGTGACGCGTGGTCTCTGCCCTCTCACGATTTCTCTGTCTGCCTCTGAGCTTCTTTCTCCCCAACCCTGTGATTCTTCGCCTATGTGCTGGCCCAGCCACGCAGCCCTCTCACACAGTGATGTTCAGCCGCTCATATTTGCAGCACCCATGCTTAGTGGCAGAGAATGGTTTTCACACAGGATTTTCAAGTTTTTAAGTGATGAATGGACACTAGCTGATCTCATAGACATGAACACTTCCTTACCCCAACTTCTGGGAGGTTGCAGGGCGTCCTGGTAAGCAGACTGAGGTGGAAGGAGGTTGGGGTATGGGAGCTTCAGCACGGGTTCTGGGTTGAGCGTGACTCCTAGGGAGATCTGAGCATGCAGTGTCTGCAGTTTTAGCAGAGGGGGTGCTGGCAGTGTGAATGTGAAACGTGAACCCTGAAAGCCAAGGTTTGCAGTAAAGATGAAAACCACCCCAAATCAGAGGTCCATGCACCCCACTGGTGTCAAGCACTGGTACCTGCTTCCTGACCCAGCAATGCACACACCACACACTCCAGAGATTAGAGGCACTGCCCAGGTCCCTACTGAGGCGGAAGTGGAAGGGCAGGAAGTGGTTGGCTGTGGGAAGGGAGGTGAGGGAGAGGGTGAGCCCAGAGCCCACGGAGGAAGGAGGGGCACTGCCAAGTGATAAGGACTGAGGGGAGACAGCACCCTGTTTGAAAACAGAACAAGCCCTGGTGTGCTGTGTTTCCCAGCAGCCACAGCTTCAGCACAGAGGGACAGAGAGATGCAACATGAGTGGGCTGTAACTCATGACAGCGGAGGGCCTGGGCTCTGAGGTGATTGCCAGTAACTCTTGTCCCTTGACTCCCAGCTTGTGATTTTTCAGGCAGGTGGTTAGCATAAGCTTACAGGAGCCAAGGGAGGCTGTAGACCTAATGGGGGACAGTCTGGGACCTGATGGGGGACAGTCTGGGGGCCCGCAGCCTGGAGAGTTCAGTCCGGGGATCGAGGATGGAACAGGAGTCCTAAGCAGCCCTGCTGGGCACATGTGACCTTGGGTCCCTGGAAGGCACGTGCAGGTGCTGGTGAGCATGGCCTTCCTGGACACACATTTCCAGCTGCCAGGGTGTGGGGAGAGACCCCAGCCTTCCAGCTTCTGTGCTTCTGGGAGGACTTGAGCTAGCGTGATCCTCGGGCTCTGGGGTCCCATGGAGGTCAAAGGCCCATGGGGAGGAGTAGGCGCAGCTGTGCAGGTAGGGCTTAGTCCTCCTGCCTCCCCGTCTGCTCTCCAGGCTAAGCTCCCTCAGCCTTTGCTTGGAAAGTTGGCTTCCAAGAGGAAACCTCTAAGTGCTGGGTGCCATGACCCCTGTGCTCTCTCCTGAGACGCCTGCTGGTGCTTTGGGCTTATGCACCCCTCTGTGCAGTGGGCTGGAAGATCTTCTGGCCCTAGAGGGTGTCAGCCCTTCGTTCTGTTTCCAGGCACTGGCACCCAGCCCCGTTCCCGGATGCTATCCTGCTGTCCTGAAGCAAGTCACAGTGCTTGTTCCCATTTCCTCTCCTCCAGGGACTCATGAAGTGGTGGCTAAGCCCAGCTCAGCTGCTACCCGTCCGCCAAGGGCCAGAGAGCAGGAAAGGAAGAAGGGTGGCTTCACTTCCTCTCTGCGGATGGAACCACACAGCCGTTCTGCAAAGAGCCGAAAATCTACCAAGTTCCGGTCCATCTCCCGCTCCCTGATCCTCTGTAACGCCAGGATGGGGGATGACGGCTCCAGCCCGGATGAGAAGTACCCTGAGCCCTTCGAGATGCCACTTGGCCAGGGTGAGGAGGGGACTTTGCACTCCACTGTGCAGCTGGCAGACACATCAGAGGCTGCCCCAGCCTCAGAGGCTGTGCAACTTCAAGCCGTCGGGAGTGACCGAGGCAAAAGCGGTAGGAGGATCTTCTTCATGAAGGTATGCCCAAGACCTGAAGGGCCATGGAGCTTGAGATTGGTGTTGGGGCTGTGAATGAGTCTTTAGATCATGTGTTCAAAGGCAAGGAAGTCAAAGAGTCCTCATTCTGAACAACAGCAAGGAAAAAACTTAAGGTGGGGCCTCCTGGTACAGTCACAAGGAGCATGGAAGCGAGTCAGGCTCAGTTGCCACTCTTGTTTATGAAATGCTGCAAAGCATGGTTTGTGTCCCAGGTCCACTGAGCCTAGATCCCTGCTGGGAGCTGCCAGGAGCAGTGCTGGTACTCTGGGGAGCTCTCACCCCCAAGAGGTGCAGTGGGCTCATGGTTGGCCGTCCGTTCACTTCTGTCCTGAGGGCTTCCAGACACAGGACGAGAGCACGCCTCCCTCACTGCCAACTGGAAACCTTTTCCAGGAGCCCTGTGCCAATTTCAACATGGGCTTGGGTGTGGAAAGTGACAAGCGAAGCTGTAAATTGGAAAAAAAGATGAAGTGTTTGGGAACTTACCCGAATCTAGAATGCCTTCTCTTCCGAAGGGTCTTATTTCCATTTTTGTCACTGAAATGCCACTGACAGTGCAGGGGCCTGTGGGATCCAGGCTGACTACAGAATTTGAATCTCCCAGAGTTCCCTGTAGAGCTCCTGCCCTGAACCTTCTGCAGAAGAGGGGGTCTGCAGCCCAAGACCGGTGACAATGCAGTGCACTCAGGGACTGCCAGCCCCAGCGCCTCCCAGGCCTACGCTTGGTCCCTTAGCTGGTCACATGACTGTGCCCAGCAGACAGCACTGGGAAAGACAGAGCCAAGGACCTTGAAGCAGCTGACCTCTTTCAGGAGAAAGTCACTAGTTGTCACAAAAACAGCATCAGGTTATAGGATATGGCACACAGAGGGGAGGCCCACTGATCCTCAGAGCCAAACTCTGGGTTTTTCCCAAAGTAAGATGTAGACAGCAAATACCAATCAGCCTCGGAAACTGGAAGGCAGAAGTGCCAGCTCCCAGTAGCCCACGCTGTTCTGCTCTCACTGTTCCCTTAGCTCTGTGGCAACCCCATAAGGCAGGGAAGGCCAGGTGGGCTGGCATCCCTGGTTTTCAAGGCTGATTATTTTACAGGGGGAAGAGGGCAGCACCTTTCCAGTCCCCACCCAGTCCAGGCTTCTCTTTCACCCAAAGTATGACTCCTACAGCTACGCCCTGCACTCCCCTGACGGTGTAGGGGAGGGCTGGCCAGCTTCAGGTGGCTCAGAGTGATGGCACTCACACACAGTTGGCGATGGGAGAGGCACACTGACAGTAGGAAGGCAACCGCAGCGGCTCAGGTGAGGGACATCCCACGAGCATTTCAAGATCCCAGTCGCTGCTGAGTGGACTGGCATTTCCCGAACCCCTGCTGTGTGTCCACGACAGAGGCTCCAAATCCACCCCTCAAAACACTTGCACACAGCAGAGTGAAAAACACCCTGCAAGGGCGTGCAGGCAGCAGATGCCCGAGGCAAGGACAGACACACGGGGGGGTGGGGGTCTTCACTTACAGAGTGACATCAGGGACTACAAATGACGTCACATCAAATAATGTGAGGAAGCAGGAGGAGGCAGGAAGCAAGGAAGAGGGGGTGCAGAGTGAGGGGCAGCAAACTCTGTGACCCTCAGCGGCCGTGTGCTGCGACTTCACAAAAAATCACATCTTATGATTTCCTTGGTTCCCCAGAGCCCTAAGAGGAAGACAGTTGCAGCAGTTTTGGGGGATGCTATGGCACAAGGCTTAGGGTTTGGGGCTCCTTTCTCTGATGGTCCAGCTTGGACATCTAACTCCTGTCCATGCCCCCGGACAATTCACTTTACCTCTCTGAGCCACTTTTCTCACCTAAATTGATAATGTTAGAAATAGTATAGACCTCCTTTGGCTTTTATGAAGATAAGGCTACGACAGTCACGTGAGAAAGCTCACAGGCCCCGGAATAGCCCACATAGTGATTGGTTGGGAAATATGATTAATTCTATTTTTAAGATCGAGGCCTTGATTCAGAGTAAATAAGCACCTAGGAGAGCAGTAGATTTTACATAACTCTGTCCACGTGCCGGGCTCAGAGGCTGAGGGTAGAGATGAGACAACCAGGTGGCTACAGAGGTACCAGGCTGGGGCCGAGGTGCCAGTGTGCACATTGATTTGGGGAGCACCACCCTGCAGTGCTGTTTGTGAGGAGCCGGCTGCTTCAGACTCAGGAGAGTGTTGCTTTGTATCAGGGGCCTGTGCCTGGCTCAGAGGTGAGGTAGACAGGTGCGGCTGGAGGAACAGGCAGCTTGCTCAGCTAAGTCAGGCTGAGGCCAGAGTGACCCGGATGGTGGTGCCCAGCTTGGGCCCCAGGTCTTTGTTCCTTTGAAAGCAGCAGGTGATTCCTAAAGGTCCACTGTGAGCTGCAAACAGGCGGTGTCCCATATCTGAGTGAGTTGGAGAGGTCAAAGGGCACAGCTGGTATCAATGTCCTTTTGGAGACACTCAGAGTCACGCAAGTCCCCCTCCCCCCCACTTTCCGGGCAGGGGCTCTCGGGTTCCTGCCCAGCTGGCCCCCTCTTTGCGCCAACCCCGGGCGGCCCTGCAGTCGGGCGTGACTCAGTTGGCCCAGACAGACTCAGCAGCCTCCAGCACTGCCATGGTTACATGGTTTCAAAACAACATCTGGAACGAGGCCCTGTGACATCAGCCTATCTTCCAGAAACGCCTAACTTGAAAATTACAGAAAAGGAAGTTGTATAAACATTCAGCTTGAAAAGAAACGGGCTCATAGGGCTGGTGGTGCTGGGCACAGCTTGTGGATGCAGAGCCCCGAAACCCAAGCCTGAGATCTTGACAAGCTTTCCCTTGGGGAAAGGAACTTCAACCCTGGGTGGGACTCACCTGGCAGAGAGCTAGCAGCTAGGCTTCCAAAGGAACAACTTCCGTGGGAGCGAGGTAAAGGGGGAAATAAACTGCCTGCAGCCTTTCTCAAGTGGAAACGGGATTTCAAATGTCCCTTCAGCCCAACATTGCCTAGCTGGGCTGGACTGGAGAGCCCTGGCCTTTTTTTATGTTCTTCCCCTCTCTGATCCCCAGGCCTCTGTCTCTTCAGCTGTTGGAAAACACCTGTTTGGAGCTATGTTCTGGGTATAAGGAAACAGCTCTGCGCTCTACCTGCAGGGAGCTTGCTGTCCGAGGAGCATGACTGACTAGATCTGCCCTCTCCAAGCTGTGATTCTTGCTGGGCAGTTTCATGAGGGGGGGTTCTACACCCATGATCTGGGGCGTGGAATTGTGCCACGTGGCTGGCCGTCCAGGCTACCTGCTGGCCCATTCTCTGTTGCTGTGACCGAGCAATGGCGATAGGGTGGTATGAGGAAGAGAAGGTCAGCTCATTGCTGTGGAGTGGTCCAGAAGGCCAAGGAGACAGCTGCCATCCTACAGCGTGATGGTGGGGCAGCAAAGGGGTGCTCCCACACATGCAGGTGCAAGGAGCAGATCGGGTGGCAGTCACCCTCCTCATGGAAGTGGCCAGCTCTGGGGTGAGAGCCAACCCTACCCAGCCTGCTGCTCTGGGCACTCAGGTGCCCACTTGTGGAGCTGGGTGGCACATTCCTGCCACCACCGTCACCTCGCCTTTCTGAGAGCCTTGGATGGTGCTAGGACTTAAGCTCTGCGTCATGGAGCTCACTGAGGAGGGCTCAGCTAAGTTACGATGCAATCAAAGCATCTTAGAAATGGGCTGGAAAGCTCGGGTCAGGCCTGGTTGCCCACACCTGCCTCTGTGGGAGGAGCAGTGGAAGGGCCAGCAGTATGGGGGCCACGGCGAGAAGTGGAGCAGCAGACGGGTGCAGCCTGGAGCCAGCTCTGCCTCAGGCTCTTTCCTGGGGCCGTGCCCCTGCCCATGACCAGTAAGTCCTCTCTGCAGGCCAAGGCCACATAGACCAGGCACGGGGTCCATCTCTGGTTTCACCGTTTTGATCCATTAGCACGCAGTTTTACTGACTGTGGTGTCTCAGTGAGTCTTCTCTTGTTACTGGGACAAATACCCGACCCTCAAAATGAAGGAAGAAAAGGTTTAGTTAGCTCAACTACTGGAGGTTTCAGTCCATACTCGGCTGGCTCCAAGGCAGAGAGGCACAGGGCAGAGAGCAGCAGTTCAAGGCAGCAGCAAAGAGCGAGAGAGCAAATGGAGGAGTAGCAGCGACAACGACAGCACAGGGAGAAAGCCTCTTTCCCTTAAATTGCATGCAGGCTATCGCCCTAGCCTGGGAGTAGTACTATTGCTTATAATCCCAGCAGTACTAAGAGCCATAATCCCAGCAGTACTAAGAGCCATAATCCCAGCAGTACTAAGAGCCATAATCCCAGCAGTACTAAAGACCCATAATTCCAGTGGATCATGAGTTAGTCTCAAACTATAGAAGTCCCTGCCCCATGACTGCACGAGGCTTTAGGGGGACAACTAGACAGAGCTATAACAAGTAGCTGCATAAAAGATTTTATTTATTCATTTTGTTTGCTTTTTGAGTATCAGGGATTGAACTCAGGGCTGTATGCTTGACAGGCTGGTGCTTATGCCACTGAGCTATATCCCTGGTCCTGTAGCAGTATATCAGTTTTTTTTTTTTTTTCGGAACTGGGAATTGAACTCAGGTCCTTGCACTTGTCAGGGAAGTGCTTATTCTACTGAGCCATCTCCCTGGCCCCCTAAGATTTTAAATGTCTGGCCATTTGTGGTTTTTCTAGCTTTGCTTTTTAAACTATCCTTGGTTATTCTGTTGGAATTTTCACTGGAATTACGTCGACGATAGATCCACATCTTCACAGAATTGAATCTTCCCACCTGCTGCATAGCATAAGATCTCCAAAGTCTGCCCATAGGCTTGTTTGGTTTATTTCTTAGCATACCCAGCCAGGGAGGTGGCTCAGTGCATAAGCACCTGCCTGGCAAGCACAAGGTCCTGAGTTTGATCCCCAGTACAGCAACATGACTATCACTTAAACATTATTATAGCTCTATTTTTTTCCTTCCCAAATTTTACGCTTTCCTCCCTCTAGTTCACCAGTTAGGGTCTCCAGGGAAATGATGAATAGGTGTCTTTTTCTCATTCTTGATGTCAAGATGAAAATTTCATTATTATTATTATAAGTGCATAGTTTGTTGTACTTTTTGGTTTTGTCTTAGGTTTTCTTTATTAAAGGAGTTTCCCCTGTTCACAATCAGAAAAGAGGTCCCCCATTATAAATTATTGAATTTTTCACTTATTATGATGTTTGTATGAATTTTTCTGTCTTAATCTCACTTAATGTGGTAAATTACAGTGGTTGGTCTTTTTGATGTCAAAATAACTTTGCATTACGGGAATAAGCTTACTTATCAAGTATTACACATACACTATTACTTTGGATTGCATATAGTAAGTTCTAACTGCTGCCATTTTATGTTCATGAGAGAATTTAACTTGGACTTTCGTTTCTTGTGATGTGTCTCTGATTTCTTGTCTGGTGGGTATTTTGAATTCTCCACCCTCTGGAACAGTGTAGGTAATATTGGTGGCTCCATTTTCAAAAATGATTCAAAGAATTCCATTCTGAGCTATGTGGACTGAGAGATTTCTCTGTGGGGGGTTTTCGATTATAATTGAGTCTATTAGCAGATGTAGGACTGTTCAGATTTTGAATTTCGTCTGGTTTTCTGGCATCATTTTGATAAGATGCCATTTTGTTCCTGTCGATTTGTTTCTTCTGAATTTTAAAATTTCTCCGTATAAAGTTATTGGAAAATCTCATTTTATGTTAATACAATTTTGTGTTTTAATAGTTAAATTTAGGAGGAGTTTTAATCTTCTGTGTCATTTCTCAGCTCCCTCATTTGGCAAAACTTCCAGCACAATCCCACAGCCATCATATTGATATTGATGTCATCCATGGGTCTTACTGATTTCTCCAGCTATGGTCACTTGTGTTTGTGCATTAGCTTTTAGACGTGGTAGTGAGACCCACTTTGCATTTCTAATATTGGGACTTTACTCATTTCTCTCTTACTTACGTGGCTATTAGATTTAGCACTTTCATGTCTTCTCAGGACCTATCTTTTGATTATGTTCAACTTTCTGTCATGTTTTCTACTTAATGTCTGATCTTTTCATTTCCTTTTCTCCTATGTTTTTCAGGTCTATCTGTTTTTATTTAGTTTTTGAGATGGAAACTTGAATAACTGATTTTTATCTTTCTTCATAAATGCATTAAGGCTACACATTTTCCTCTGAGACAATAGTTTCATCCACACTTTCTTTCTTTCTTTCTTTCTTTCTTTCTTTCTTTCTTTCTTTCTTTCTTTCTTTCTTTCTGTACTAGGGTTTGAACTCAGAATCTTATGCTTGCCAGGCAAGCACTTAGTCCACTGAGCTATCTCTCCAGCCCATCCCCAAATTTTGAATTGGCATATTTTCATTATATTGTATAGAAAGTTACATTTATTTTTTTATTGTGATTTCTTGTACAGTTTGCAGTTTGTTAAGAAATCTATTGTTTAATGTCCAAGTGATGGAGGATTTTCCAGTGTGATCTCTCTGTCTCTGTCTCAGTCTCTGTCTCTGTCTGTCTCTGTCTCAGTCTCTGTCTCGGTCTCTGTGTCTGTCTCTGTAGCTTGCTTAATTCTTAGTAATAAGAAAATGAGGGTGTATTGTGCATGATCGTAATCTCTGGAAGTCTGCCGAGACAGAATACCACCTCTATAGTCTGAGTGAGGTGCTAGGCTTGGTATTTGTGCAGCAGCAGGTCAAGTCAATCGCGGTTGTCGGGCCGTTATCTTTCCTTAAGGAAGCGGGACCCGTTGTGAGCGTGGATTTGTCCATTTACCTCTTCAGCTCTGTCATCTTTGGCTTTCTAGATCTTGATACTTTATTTTTAAGTGCACAGACTCATAGATTTTTATATTTTCCTGGTTACTAAATAGTGTTAGAATTTTGAAATTTCTCTTGTTTCATAGTGGTGATTTCTGCGGCCTGTTACGTGGTCTCAGTATAGGTCCCACTACTAGTTTTTGGATAGTTTTTGCGTGATGTCTCCTCTCCCCTTTCCCTTCAGTTTGTGTTCGCACGTGTAAGGCAAGCTGCACAGATTTATCTTTCTTTGCCTTCTAATTATGGGCCTTTCTACAACTCTATTTAATGTAATTTCAAGTGTGTCGTGATCTGTCTGGTCTCTTACTTGGCATCCAGTTGTCTTGAGTATTTTATGTTCTGTTTTTTCTTTCATCTTAACCTCTTTGGATCAGGATGTTTTTAAGTACTCTGCTTCTCTTTTGATTACATGGCTAGTTATGATTTTTCAAGTTATTTTTATTAATAAAATATAAAAATTAATTCTTAATATATTAGTCTTATATAAATTAATACTTTCCACCAGTTCCAAGACAATGCTAAGAACTTGGAGTATGCTCCTCTATTTAATTTTCCCAGTTTTTAAAGGAATTGTTATGCATTTTAATTCTACATAGACTTACGAGCTGCAGAACACGTCGTTACCAGTGTGCTGTGGCCGGCATTCATCCACATAGATTCACGTGTTGGCTTCTCTTCACGCTTCATTCCTTCTGAATTCCTTCCTCCTGAATTCCTTCCTCCATCCCCTAGTGGCTCCCTCTAGCTGGAGCAGGCTGACCTTCCATGTGGGCAGCCCTGGCGGTCTGGTTCCCGGCAAAATGGACCTGCCTGGTACCCCAATATTTGCACTGCAAATCAAAGCAAGACCATATTCACAGCCTGCATTCCGTCCTCCAGCTTGGCTAGTACGTCTTTGTGAGGACTCTTAGGCTAAGCTTCTGAAGTTCCTGGACCTGATGGAGCCCATGCTGGGTGCCACGGTGAGGCACACCCCTGGCCTGGGTTGCTGGTCTGCATGCCCCCTCTTCTCCTTCGCTGCCTGTCACTTTGGCTGTCTTACCTACACACACAGGGCACGTGCACCCTCCCCTCCCACAGCTGCTCTTGTATCCTGCTGTTGCCCAAAGCACTGGACGGCACAGACTTGGGCTTGGAATGGGGAGAAAGCTCTTCTGAGGCCTCTAATGCCTCCAACTAAAGTTTGTTCAGCTTCTCTATCGGGGATGCCAGCAGGCCACCAAGAGGGTAGCAGGCCTGTGTTCTCTTATGCTGTGTGATCCTGTGAAACCCAGGGCTTGAGGAGACAGGGAGCTGGCCCAGAGTAACTGCTCTATAAATACTTGTGGGGAGAGTGATTGCATACGTGGGTAGGATAAGGCCACCCATATGGCAGAGTCTGTGGATGGCTCAGACTTTCTCAGTTCTTTCTGAACCGACAGCCCTAGTTTACCCTGGATGTTGATTTGGGCATTGGCTGGGATGAGGAGTCACCGGGTGCTGAACCTGGGAGAAGGGCAGCAGAAGGTGTGACCTGCCCCTTGTGGGAGGCCTCCACCAGAGCTGCCCTTGTGCAAGGCAGCAGAATGCTGTGATCCACATAGAAGAAAATCCCGCTTTCCTTCAAAAATTCAAAATATTGGTCAGGCAAAGTCATTGCTCATGTAGCGTGACTCAGGCTGTGACGAGGTCAGATCAGCCCTCTGAATCTCTGGCATGTGCTGTGGGTGGAGAGAGGGTGGCCAGGGCCCTACATTCTGCCGCCTGTGCGCAGCCCAGCCTGTGGCTTTGTGGCCCAGGCTTCCTTGGCAAGTGGGAAACCTGATCCTTTAGCTGCTCCCCTCTTCCTGCCACAGGAAAGCAGCCCCTGGAAGGGGGAAGAAGGGCTCAGGACTCCCAGGGAGCCTGGGCACAGGGAGGTGAGGCAGGGCTTCCCACAGGCACCAATGGTAGCACTCGCTCGCTCGCTGTCCCCAGTGCCACATGATTTGTATTTGCTGCTTTGAATGTCAGGAGATATTTGGAGCTGTTTTGCTAGCTGCTGGTCTTCTATGTTGGTCGCTGGCATCCAGGGAACCTCAAAGACATCATTTTAGTCAGTAAAGAGGGATTTGGTAGAAAGGAGGGGGAGAAATAGGAAATGAATAGAATTAGCAAACCATCTGCACTATTTCTCTACATTGTCCTCCATCTGAACTTCGCAGCTCAACGAGGGTCTCCAGGTCTTGCACACAGCTCCCGAACCTCATCCTTGTAAGGCTCTGGGAAAGGCACTTTCCACATGCCCTCCCATGCACCCACACCCAAATCAACAAAGGCTCAGCTCTGTGGAGCACCTGCCATTAAAGCTCTCCCCAGTTCCCTCCCTCATCCCGCACCCTCACTTTCTATCGTGCCTATTTGAAACAGCCACCAGTAAAAATTTTATGTTTCCACCAGAGAATAGTTTCGGGGTGCCAGCTCTAGGTAGGAAGAATTCATCTGTCAATGTGCACTCTCACCGCCAGCTCAGGAGAATGAGAACCTGTTCAGGGCTCCATGAGGTTCCATCTGCCATAGGGATAGATTGTAATTTGTTGTCTTGAGATCATGTAAAAATATTTTATTAAATATTGAGCACATAAAAATCAATTTACAAAATGTACACACTCTAAAAAATAAAAGTATCATATTTATCTGTATATGAATAATCAAGCTTAAAAAATAGCACGAAAAGGTCCCTGGTGATCACAGAGGTGACCACCACCCTTCGCTTCGAGGGTCTTTCCTCTGCTTTCTTGTGTTGTTTTCCATATGCATTCGTATACCTGAAACTTTGTTTAGTTCTACTTATTTCTGGTTAATGTTTGGATAACTTTTTTATCCTTTTACTTTTAATTTACCTACGTTGTTATGTTTCTCATGGGCTTCTTATAGATAGCATATAGTTAGGTTGAAAATTCTATCCACATTACCAATCTCTGTATTTTGGTTAGAATATTTACACCCTTTACGTTTAAAGTGATAATTGTTTCATTAGGGCCCATGCCATCTTATTGTTTATTTTGGCTTGTCTTTTTCTATCTCTTGTTCCTCCATTTATTTTCTTTGGCTACACTTTGGATTAGTTGATTTTTTAGTTGCTTTGATTTAGTGATAATTCTTTTTGAATATAACTTGCACAGTGTTTGATGTATATATTCCTAGGTACACGAATAACTCAACGCTGCCTGTTGGTATTGGCGTTTCACATGTTGAGCCAGGTGTAGAAACCTTATTTATACTGATTTCCTTCCACCCTCTGCATTTCTCTCTCTCTTTCTTTTTGTAGCTGACTCAGCCCACCCTGGGGTCAGGGCTGGCACAGCCTGTGGTGTCAGGGATCGAACTGCTGTCCCTGTGCACTTACCTAAACAGGCGCTTTAGACCACTGAGCTATCTTGCCAGCCCAACTACTGTCACTTGAAGTATTTCTTGTATACCACTGAGTCTGCAGCAGGGGTTATGGTACCTTTGCATCAACCATGAAATACAGTTAAATCCATGGGGGAAATATAATCTACTGTGGTAGATTTATGTTTTTACCTATTTTAACTGCTCTTGTTTCCTTTCTGAAGGTTTCAGCTATTTCATTACATTCTGCTTGGAAAGTTTCGGTCGCCATTCTTTGAGAGAGGTCTGTCGGTGGTGAATTCTTAGTTTCATTCACTGGGAAATGTCTTTTTTTTTTTTTTTTTCTTCATTCTTGAAAGGTGGTTATAACACATGTAGGATGTACGGTTGGTACAAATTCTCATTCATGAAGAAATGCATGGTGGTTTTCTTTCTGCTTTCCATGTTTTCAGGAGTGACACGGACTATTTTTTGAATTTGATATTTCTTTCCTAGGTATCATGTCATTTCTCTTGGTGGTTGTCAGGAATTTTTGGTCTCAATTTTCATAAGTTTAACCCTGACATCTTGGTGTTGATCTTTCTGTGTTTGTTGGTTTTGGCTCTGTCATCTCTATTCGTTTCTTTTCAAGAATATCTATTTCATTGTTGATACTTTCTAAAGTTTCATTTATTTCTACAGCATTTTCAAGTGATTTCAAAGGCATTTTGGTGACTGCTGCTTTAAGATCTGTGTCAGATAATTCTAACATTTGATTCATCTTAATGTTAGCATCAGCTGATTGCTTTTCCTCATTTAAATTGTGGGTTGATTCATAAACATTACACTTGACTTAAAATTTTAAAAAATCTTTTATTTATTTGGTACAGGGTCTCGCTATGCAGCTCAGACTTGTAATGATCTTCCTATATCAGCACCCCTAGCTCTGTCTGGGCTTACAGGTGTGTACCACTGAGCTGAGCTGGGTTTCAGTGGACAGCACAGCGAGGGGCCAGCACGGCATGTGGTACTGGGGATCGAACTTGTGCTTGCCAGGCAGGCACTTAGACTACTGAACTATCTCCCCAGCCCCATACATGACTTTTAATTGCATCTTGAAAATTTTGTTTATTTCTAGGAGACTTATGATCTCATTTAAATCTTTTATCTGCTATCAAGCAGCTTCCATGTAGGTGCAGTGTGGAGCTCTTGCCTACCCTTAGGGCCCTTTCTTGCACCCACATTTTAGATTTCAGAATCTTTGCATGGCCACTCTGCCCTGCCTAATTCTTCTGGAGCTCTTTGGGCCCTTCCTTAGGCCTCTGCACCCCATAGGAAGACCTTCCCTGGCTCTCTGGTATTGCTAACTCTGTTTGTGCTTGGGTCTTTTTTTTTATTTTTGCCAACCTGTTATATAAAGGGCAGGAAAATGAAGCACTGGGGTACTCTGTCTGCTGGGGGACAAGGCCGCCTGTCGTGTCTCGTGGCAGAGGGTGAGCACGTTGGCTTGTGGCTGTGATCTTCACAGCAGTGTGTCAGCCCACACCCGGGCGCCCTGTGCATGGTGCAGAGGCTGGCTCCCCGCCAGGTCGCGGCTGAACTCTTCTTGCTTCTCAGCTGGCTTCTCTTTTGTTTGCTTATCGGTAGTGCTGGGTTGAAGGCCTCCCTAGCACCCTGCATAGGGTGTGCAGAAGATAGAAAGACAATCTAGGGATGCACCACACTCGTGTTCCTGAGGTCCTGAGGTCCCTGGTCAGTTCTTTCCAACTTGCAGAATCCTGTAACTATTGCCCGCTGAGTAATTTCCATGGTACTCAGCAGGGAGGGGGGAAGTGAGCCTCTGCGATCTTATCCTGGAGCTGGAAGTCTCTGTTCTGCTGACTTTTGAACACGCCACGACAGTAATCACATGGGGGTTCCTCTTCGGTCGACTTACTCCTGCTACTCAGTGTTGTGTTCCAGGAACTCATTCATGTGCTTCACTGTAGAACATAACTGGTTTTCACTAGTATCACATGCTAGTTACCATACCGCTATTGATAGACCTTTGGGAGAGATTTCTTTTTTCTCCTGCTGAGGATGTCCTTGTCGTGGCTCCAGGGAACTGTGTTAGTTTCAGAAGGGTGAGTCCTGGGTGTGGCCATCATCTTCTCTCGGAAAGCCGAGTTCGTTCCAGAAGTGGTTGCATCAGTCAATCCTTTCCTCAGAAAGTACAAGTCTCTTATAGGCTCTCTCCTTCTCCTTCTCCTTGTCCATCTCTTTCTCCTTCTCTTCCTCCTCTTCCTTCTTCTGCTCTTTCTCCTCCTCCTTTTCTTTCCTCTTCCTCCTCTTTCCCTTACCTACCTCCTCTTCCTACTTGTCTTCCTCTTTCTGTTCTCCCCCTCCTTCTTGTTTTTCTTTTTGTTCTTCTCCAGCTCTTCCTCGTCCTCCTCCTCCTCCTCTTCTTCTTCCTCTCCTCCTCCTCCTCCTCTTCCTTCATGTTCTTCTTCCTCTGTGCTTCAATTACAGATGTGCACTACCAATCTGGCTGCTTATCAGTGTGGAAGCTGACTATTGAATTTCTTCTCCTTTTAATTGGAATGCATTTCCTTGGTTATTCATAAAGCTGCACATATTTTTGTGCTTATAGAACTTTTAAATTTCCTCTATGTGTCATGCCCATTTGAACATTTACTTTTTTTTTTCTTTTGGGTTGCTCGTCCTTTTGTTTTCCCAGATTCACCCATCTTCTCCAAATTTTTAACTTTCCACTTGATTCTGATTAATGAATAGCTCTTAATTTTAATGTGAAATTTATTGATCATTTTCTTTGTACTTTCCGCATTTTGTATCTTTAAAGAACTGCGATGCCCCCAAAGTAATGAACATATTCCATTATAGGACTTATACTGTTGTTGTTTTTGGATATCTTACAAATTTGCACTTTTATTTGTATGTTTAACCCCAGTGGACTTGAGATTTGTAATCGATGGGCATGCCTGCCCTTCCCACGCTGGCACCAGTTCTCCCAGGGCTCCACTCCGAGCTGCCCGTCTTATGTCACGGGCTGGAGTCACTTCTACCGCAGCTTACACTCCTCTCTCAAGCATGAGGCAGTCTTCAGTTCCTGATTCTACTCTACCCATCAGATTTTTATCCTCATGCCAATATTTTGCTGTTTGGGTCATCATATTTTAAAGTAATTTATTCTCTGAGATAGAAGGAGAGAAGAGGTAAGAGAAGGAAGGGGGATGTAAAAAGGAATGAAGAGGTACTACATACATGGGCTGACTCCGCACAGGGAGTGTAAATATTGTCTCCTGCAAACATGGACTAATATAATAAATAAACGTTTAGATAAGTACAAACAAGTATTATTCTTAGGGGCTGGGGAGGTGGCTCAGTAGAATAAGCACTTGCCTGGCAAGCTCAAGGTTTTGAGTTCAATCCTCAATATAGCAAAAAACAAAACAAAACAAAACTATTATTCTCTTACATGAAAATTTCCCCCCTTTTTCCTAGCATATCTTTTCTTATTTGAAGTGTTTTGCATCTTGATAAAAATTTTAGGATGGACTTGTGATCTTCTAAGAAAAACCCTTGATAGTTTGCTTATTACTCTACTAAATGAATTTATAGGTAAATTTGGGAGAGAATTGACATCTATCTGTTAACACTTTTTTCATTTTCATAAACATGGTATATAAAAATCACCATTATTGACTTACTTAATGCCTATAAGTGAGTTTTTGTATTTTTTTTCCCAGAAAGGGAATACATGCAATTTACTAGATGACATCATAGATGTGTCAGTTTCTCATCACTTTGATCAGACCCCTGAGGAAGTCAGTTTAAAGAAGGAATTTCTGACTTTGGCTCATGGTTTTGGAGGTCCCTATCTATGGTTGGCCACGTCATTGTTTTTAGGCCTACAGTGGGCAGGAGCATCATGGAGGGGTGTGATGGAGGAAAACAGAGGAGGAGAGGAGCCAGGCACAGTGGAGCAGGGCACAGTGTAGACCCCGAGGTCACACTCAATCTTCTACCTCCTGCAACTAGGCCAAGCTTCCAGAATTTCCATTGCCTTCCATTTGTGCCCCCAAATTACAGTGTCACCACTGGGGGAGCATTGTGCATCTAAATCCTAACACCTGACCTTGTTTATGTTCTGATATAATTCTAAATGTTGTCTTTTCATAATTCTGTTTTCTAACTGTTATCTGCTGGTGTATGGAATTGAGTCTTAGGGTGTTTTTTTTTTTTTTTTTTTTTTTTTAAGTAAACAATTCAGTCTTGAATAGACTCCTCCAAAGTTATGAGAAAATAATACAGAGATTTTTGTGCCATCTAACCCAGATTTCCACCACGGCATGTCTTACGACCCCGTAATGCAACGCCTTATTTAAATTGCTGTCATTGTTGTGATAAGGTGCAGAGCTTGCCTTTACTCTTATTTTGCTTACCCTGTGTCTCAGTACTTTTCTCAGTGTGGAGACAAAATACACGTAAAGTTAAGGAAGGAAAGGTTTATTTTGGCTCCCAGTTTGTGCAGATTCCAGTCTATGGTTGGTGGTCTGACAGAGGGGCATTGCGGAGCAGGCAGGAAACGGCAGAAGATAGGCGGTGACGGCAGCCGCAAGCGAGAGTAGCAGCCGTTTCTCTGTCCCTTATGCTCCTTCCATCCAGATTACCTGGCCTTAGGGCGAGCAGAACTCACACCTAGAAAGGGGCCCCCTTAGCCCCAGTGTTGCACCCCAGAAGAACATAACATTGGGTTCCACAAACACAACCCTTACTTTTCTGCTCTTAATTTTTACTTTGGTCTAATAGTAGCTGACTGTGAATCTCAGTACCTTTGCTTGAGGGAAACTGGAAGAAATCGTTACGCTTACCCACTTGGTATGATGTATGCAAAAGTGTCAAACCAGCATTTTCACTGACGTTCTATTCCATCTAATGTTTACCTGAGCATCACAGGGTATAATACACCCACATCACTCTAAGATTTGTTTTTTAAAAGGTTTTCTTTTTTTTTATTTTTCTGGTAGAAGTAGCCTAATTCAGTACAAAAGCATATGAAAAACCCGATTTTCAAGTTTTGGAGGTCAAAAATGAATCTTCAGATTACTCGTACATGGACGATGAAGATCCCCATTATGCTAAAATATGTGTTTTCTTAATAGAAGAGTGGTGGGGGTGGATGGCGATGGTGACAGGGTGATGGTGAAGACGTTGATGTTCACCCTGTGAGCCAAAGTTGCTGTGATAGCGAAATGGAGCAAGAATCCACTGATCCAGACACAGGGAATGCGGCCTCCTTGATTCAGATGTCAAAGGAAACAGCAATGTGACTAAATATTTGACTAGTTTGGACGTTGGGAAATGGTCACACCGCCAACTGGAATGATCTAATATTATTTATTTATTTATTTATTTATTTTTGTCTTTTTGAGACAGGGTCTCACTATGCAGTTCAGGCTGGCCTCGAGCTCACTTTGCAGCTCAGGCTGGTCTCGAACTCACAACAATCCTCCTGCCTCAGCCTCCCGAGTGCTGGGATTACAGGCATGCGCCACCACGCCCGGCTTTGGAATGATCTAATATTAGAAGTAGGTCTGAAAATATAGTGGGCAGAGATGAAAAAGGATGCCTGCACTGGCACGCAGAGCGGGAAATGACAACAGATGAAGGCTACGAGATGCTCAAAGGCTGACGTACGAGTGCTCTGTGCGCACCAACAGCCATCTTCAGACTGTATTGATTATGACACCTCACTAGCTGAACTGAAAGCATTCGTAATTCTGTCCTACTCATCAGGGATTTCTCATGGTGATCACAGGAATGTAAAAGAATTATAGAAAAGTGATGGGGTCAAAATATGACCTAAAATTCATGCCTTTGTAGATAGGAAAACTTACATTTGAAATTTAGAAGTTTATCCTGGAACTCAGCCATCAGTGCTTATTTGTGTAGTAATAAACTGAACGATGTTGTCGACAGACCTGTCACTTCCATCTCCCAAACTAATTGCAACGTGACACGGGACAACTGGTTTACCAGTTTCCAATCAGTGTTACATTCGCTACCAGATCACAAGTTGACTAGAGCAGGAACTGTGTGCAGGAGCAAAGCAGAAATTTCAAATTAAATATTGAAATTGCAAAACAGGATCATACAGTACAATCTTTGGATTTCAGAAAGATTTATATTGGTTTTTGTACGACAAAGAATAACTAATTGCTACAGCTGGTGTCCACATTGCACCATGATGGAAATACTGATAGGGAAATGCTGACAAAACAGAAGGCTGAGTTGGAAACTTTTTACAGCACAACTAAAGGTGTAAATGTTGTTGATGTTGCAACGATGGTGTCCCTTGAAACACAAAGCATTTGCCAATGATTATGATTTACACACAATCATTTTACACACAATATTTCCCAAATACGTTTTGCAACATAAAAGAAGCTCCTGACAAAGCAGGAAGAGAAGAGAGGTGATGAAAATGGCCTGCCATGTAGGAAAGGAGAGCTAAGCGCAAGTGCTAGCAGCATAAGCAGGACATGCACAAGGACCATGCAGCTGTCACACATGGAGACTGCTCTGGGTGTGGCAGTCGAAGAAAAGATGGCTCCTGTGGTAGACTTTCGTGTTTACATTATAGTTCACACAGGTTTTTATTTCTGATGTTGTGTCTTACATTTTGTAAGCAAGTACACAGCTGATATGAAAATGTTCGTGTTTCTTCTAAATGTGCAGTATATGTGAAGAGTTCAATATTTTATTCTATTGATATTTTATGTTTCTGTTGACTACACATTGTGTAATATGGTAAGAACCTCTTAACAAAATAGCATGACACCTAGATATCAGGTATGTCCTACAAAAAGACCAGGAAAATAAAACACATGTGCTGACAGTGTAGGCAATACATGTATATGGAACGTGCTGTTGTCATGTGTGAAGTCTGTGTTAGATGTTACCTGAAGTAAAGATTATTTTTTTCTGTAGAAATTTTGTGGCATTTTCTTTTTTCTTCTTTTTGGTGGAACTGGGGATTGAACTCAGGCCCCTGTGCTTGCCAGGTAAGCATTTATTCCATTGAGCCATCTCCTTGGCCCTCTGTGGAATTTTCATCTTAGCTCATATAGCAATTTATTTCTGTTGTTCTTTTCTAGATTTTGTACAACAAAAATCAATCAGTTTTGATGCTTTTTCATGAACGAAAAGCATTAAAAATGCAAAACTTTATTTTTGTGGCATTTTTACTATTTGGCGCTAATTTTTAATATAGTAAAATTCATAAAATAAAATTAACAATTCACCAATATAAATTGTTTAAAGATTAAATGTGGGTTTGACGCACACATTTGTGTGTCTTTATGACAAAAAATGTGTTACACTCTGGGTTAATCCAAGCACTGCACCTTTTTTTATGTATTTGGTACAGGGTCTCACTGTGCAGCTTGGACTCGCCGTGATCCTCTTGTTTTCAGCCTCCCCAGTGCTGGGATTACAGGCGTGCACCACCTGCTGGGTCTTGTTGACCAGCTCATTGTGCTGGGGGTGGGGCTGGCGGGGTCCTTGCAGTTGCCTAAGCGGGCACTTAATCCGCTGAGCTATCTCATGGGCCCCGTGCACTGCACCTTTAATCGAGCACCACACAATCCAGATCTAGCCACCTACCAAAAGCCCCACCTACGAGCACATGAGGCCTTGGAGGGGCATCTAGACACAAACCATCACCCCATATTTCGAAGGATCATTCTTTTCTTTTTTCTTCTCTGTTTTTTAAATTAGCGCACATTTGCAGTACATAACAGTCACACTGATCTCAAAGCATTTACACCTGTGTATGACACATTTAACATTTAACCTCAGTTCTGTCCTTTCCCCCTTCCATCCGCCCTGTTTCCACCAACTCTTGTTCTCCTTCCCATTTGTAAAATCTCTATTTCTATTTTTCATTCTGTTCTCTTTTTCATCCTTTTTCTCTTGCTTCTCTCCCACCCCCCTCCACCTCCCTTTCATTTATAGAGCCTCTTTTAGCAGTTTCTTTAGGATTTTATGATTTCCGCTTAAAATCTTTGACAGCTAACTCTGCTACTACTACTGTCGCCTCAGTGTTGGCATCTGCTGATTCTTTTAAAACCCACTTTGAATACTCTGGTTTCTCTTCAGATCGCATAAACCTTTCGCCTTTTATTAAAACCCAGTTTGAAAGCTTTGTGATTTTGGTATGATGTGTGCTTTGCTCATTTTAGGGGTGGCTATTTAAGTCTTCTGTTTTAGCTTTTTGGGGGATATTGTTCCTGCAGGAATGGAGGCAAGGGTGGCCACCTTGTTACTACAGGAAAAGAGAGACTTCCAAGTTCCCCACTTGGCCTCCACTGGCATCGGAGAAGAGAGATCTCATGGCTGCCCTGAGGACTGAGTTACTGCTCACTCAGTCACCAGCTAGACAGGTCTCCTAATAGACGACAGCAAAGGGAGGCCCAGCCCTGGGCTCAGCCTTCTCTGTTATGCCTGGCAAGGGTGGAGGTCTGGGTCTCCCACTTAACCAGAGCAAATATGGAGATGGGGCCATCCGTTTTTCTTGCTAAAGGAGAGTAGTTCTTGTCTCAAGTTTTCTGTCTTGGGAAGCGTTCCTAGAGAAATGTGGCTTTTTGTTTCTGTCATGCATCTGGCGAAAATTCCAGGTTGTCAGATATCTGTGCTGAAAAGAATTCTCAGCTAACTTACGTTTTCTGGCATCCTGTGGGCCCCAAGATTCTTTTCTGTTTTGTTTTTCTCTGCCTTTTTGAATCATCTTATGCTTACTTTACATAAAATATCCAGTTTTCGTTGTATGTAGTGGGAGAAGCAGGGGAAAGTGTATGTAACTTCTCAGAGCAGATCTGCAATTTGTTTTTGCATGCTGGTAGTAACGCTGGCACCTTACCAACTTCTTCTTGTACTTTAGGGAAGGGTCTACAGGGTGTTTAGGGTCTCACTACTAGATTGGACTCATAGTGATCCGCCTGTTTACAGCCTCCCAAGAGCTGGGATTACAGGCGTGCGCCACCACACCCAGTCTCAGTTGCCCTCTCAATGTGCCCCAGGGGAGGGGCTGGCACAGCAGACCCAGGGATCAAACCCAGGGCCCTGCGCCTACTTGCAGGTACTTTAATCCGCTGAGATATTTGGCCTGCCCATTACAAACTCTTACAATTAGGACTGTGATATTTTATCTATGCTTGGGTATTCTTTATCACACAGTCATCTCATCTATGAATAGTAATGGCTTTGTTTCTTTCTCTTCCTTGCCATCAGCTTTTTTTTTTGACCTAAAGATAACATACTATGGAAAATAATTCCTTTGCTTTTTGGTGTGGTGTTGTATGAGTTTTAACATGCATAGGTTCATGAGGTCATGGCACATCCAGGGTGCAGAGGAACCCCATTATCCCTTGGAGCTCTCTTATTCTTGCCTGCTATGGCTTAGACCTGACATATCTTCCGAAAGTCTCCTTTCAAGCCTGGGTTTCGGGAAGGCGGATAGGTCATGGTGTGCTGCACGCATCTATTGACGAGTTCATAGCTGACTCTGCTGACAGGAGGCAGGGCCTGTTTGGAAGAGTCAGTGTTATAGTGTGGGTCTAGATGTCCCCCACCCATATCCCCAATACCTCACACAGACATGGGGCGGACTTCTAGGTTTTGATTGATCCATGGCCCAATGCTGGGGTTATGGGTGTGAGTGCTACCCCCTCCCTGGAGCAGGTTGCCCCCATTTAATATAAGGGAAGGAAATAGGCTTGCTCTCGGCTCCTCCTCCCCTGTTGCCCTGAGGCTTTTGTTGTTTTGCACCCCCGTGGATTGCCCTCTGCCATGTGCCACACATCCTGTGCCACTCTGCCTTGGAGCCAGCTGACTATAGACTGAAACCTCCATGAATCATGAGCTTATTTAATTTTGCTTCCTTAATTTTGGACATCAGGTATTTTGTCCCAGCAAGGAGAGAAAAGTAACCGAGACAGGCCACTGGAAGTGTGAACTGGAAGGCTGTATGGCTCCTTCTTTATTTCTCTGCTTCCTGGACACAGTGTGACAAGCAGCTACCCTCCATCAGACCCT
>PVKA01007404.1:47657-78247 GCA_004027165.1 Ctenomys sociabilis | reverse complement strand
AGCAGGTTTTTCTGGTTTCTTTTGTCATTTATTTCCAATTTCATTGCATTGTGGTCAGATAGTATGCATGGGATAATTTCTATTTTCTTGCATATACTTAGGCATGACCTCTGGACTAGTATGTGGTCTATTTTGGAAAATGACCCGTGTGCAGCTGAAAAAAATGTGCATTCAGCTGTGGTTGGGTGGAACACTCTGTGTATGTCCACCAGGACCATTTGTTCCAAGCTCTGGTTCAGTTCTGATTCTTCCTTGCTAATTTTTTCTGGTTGACCTATCTTTTTGAGATAAGGGTGTGTTAAGATCTCCTGTTAAGATTGTGTTCTTACACATTAAGTTTTTCATGTCCCTTAAGGTTTGTCTTACATAGTTGGGTGCTCCTGTGTTTGGTGCATAGATATTTATGAGTGTTACTTCTTGCTCTTGAATTTTTCCCCTGACCAATATATAGTGGCCTTCTTTGTGTCGTTTGATCATTCTTGGTTTGAAGTTGAGACTCTCTGTGAACAGAATTGTTACTCCTGCTTTTTTCTGACTTGGTGGGGCATGTAGTGTTGTTTTCCATCCTTTGACTTTGAGCTATGAATGTCGTTTTGAGTTAAGTGTGTTTCTTGTATACAGCATATTATTGATTTTGTTTCCTAATCCACTGTGCCAGTGTATTTCTCTTAATTGGAGAATTGAGTCCGTTTACATTGATGGTTATAACTGAAATGTGCTGACTTATTATTGTCATGACATTTACGTGGTATTACTCCTTTGTAACCTGTGTTTAATTGACTGTCCTGTTTAGTGGGTTCCTTCAATTCTCTTTCATGGAGTTCCTGTCTTTGTAGTCTCTCTCTAGAACATCTTTCAGCAGCCTGTGAAGGGATGGCTTTGTCATCATGAAATTCTTTAGTTGTTCTTTGTCATGGAAGTATTTCACTTCTCCATCAAACTTGAAAGAGAGTTTTGCAGGGTATAATAGTCTGGGATGGAATTTGTTTTCGTGTAGGACTTGAAGAACTCTGCTCCATGCTCTCCTTGCCTTCATTGTTTGTGTAGAGAAGTCAGCTGTAATTGTGATTGGTTTTCCTTTCAATGTGAGCTCCTTCTTCTCTCTAGCACCTTTCATTATATTATTTTTGTGTTGGATTTCTGGGATCTTAACTATTATATGTCTCTGTGTGTTTCTACTTAGCTTGAGGTTATTTGGTGTTCTGTATGCTTCAGTGACCTGAATGTTGGATTGTTTCCTCATATTTGGGAGGTTTTCTGCGATTATTTCTCCCCAAATTTTTTTATGTCATTTGTATTGACTCATTTATTCTCGTTGATACCAATTATTCTCACATTGGTCATTCTGGCATCATCCTGCAGGGGATGGATCATTTTTTCCCGCATTCTTGTTGTTTTTAAGAGATCCTTTCTCACCTTTTCACTAGCTGCTCCGGCATCTTCAAGATCTGAAACTCTGTCTTCCCTTTCACTCAGACGGTTTTGTAGACTCGTGATTGCTATTTTTAATTCTTCTATATCTCTTTGACTATGTTTCATGTGTTCTATTTCTTTTCTGTATTGTTCATTCAAGGAATCCATCATATTTCTGATCTCCTCAATATTTTTATCCGTGTCTTCTTTAGAGGTAGTTATTAATTCTTTTTCTGCTGTGTTTCTTCCAAGTTGGATTTCCTCTGTATATTTCTGGACTTGTTTCGGTATTTCAGATCGTATGACTTCAAAAAGTTCTTTTTTGATTTCAGAACTTATTTCTACTTTGAGTTCCTCATGATCTTTCTGCTGTTGTTTTTTTTGCTTCAGATGCTGTTAATTCATATATATGAGCTGGAATAGTGCTCTCTGCACTTGTTCTGGGTGAGCATAGTTTTTCCATCCAATGTTTCTGGAATTCATTCTTTATTTCAGATACTATGTATTCAGATATTTCTTTTTAAATTTGGGGAATTCCTTCTCCTTTTATTTCCTCTATAGCTTTTTGCTGTTGTTCCTTTGCTGCTGTATTTGTTACTTCATTCATTGCAGCTGAGCTAGTGTCCTCTGCCCTTCCTGATGGACTCGAGGTCTGAGATTGCATTTTTCCCCTTCTCTTTGTCATTTTATATAGCACCTTTGGTGTAGATCTTTGGTGCAGCTATAACCTTAGCTTTTTATGAGATTCGGGTGCCAGTCTATTAAGTTTGAGATTTTCCAGGTATGCCTATCCTGGATCTAGCTGTTGTGTTCAGTTCCTTTTTTTGGTGCAGCTCCTTTGGTTCTCCTCTGTTGGTTCACAGGGTAAGCCCTCCTGTGTCAGGCAGGTCATTCCTCACGTGGGTGGGCTTGGGCTTTGGTGGGTCTTCTGGGCTCACAAAAGGATAGTGGATGATCTTATTCACTGAGTAGGCTGTACTGGGTCAGCCAGCCTGTGCTGTGTCTGGGTCTACAGGCTGTAACCTGAGGAGGCTGGGAAAGGTCCCTCTGGTGCAGTGGGCCTGGAGCCCTCATTCACAGACCAGGCTGTGCTGGGTTTCAGGCTGTGGCGTGGGACCGAGGATTGCTGAAAAATGTCCCTCCAGCATGCCAGGCTTGGAGTTCTCACTCCAGGCCGACCTGCACTGGCTGTGGGGTGGGACCGGTAATCACCTGGAAATGTTTCTCTAGCACGGTTTCCCTGGAGCTCTCACCGGGCCACGGGGGGTGGGGCGGCAGGGAATCCCTGGGAAATGTCTCTCAGTCACGGCGTTCCTGGAGTTCTACACTCACTGAACTTTGATGCCCAGAGAATCGGGGAAATTCCCACTCATTCAGCGGTCTTTAGGGCAGGGCATCAGGCGAGGTGCTGGTGAGTGGGTCCTGAGGTTTCAGGCCAGTCACTGACTTGAAGGGCTTGGGGGCAGGGGTCCGGGTAACACGGGTGGGAAGAAGCCAATGGCTCTCCCTCAGACTCAGCACACTCTCACTGATCTGGGAAGCCTGATGAGTCGTGCAAATTCCCACTCACTGGGGAAGCTTGGCTCGGGATCCAGGAGGCCGCTGGATGCAGCCGCTGTCTCAGGCCATGGGTCTCATTGTCTCGCGAGGTCTCTGGGGCTGGGCGGGCGCAGGTGGGATCAGGAGGATGGCGGATTCGGCCGCGTTGTCTCTGGTTTTTCTCTGGGGCTGGGCGGGCATGGGCGGGATCGAAGAGGATGAGGCCGCACTGTCTATGGCCGGTCTCAGGGGCTGGGAGGGCAAGGGTGGGATCCCAATCTTTCTTTCTTTCTTTCTTTCTTTCTTTCTTTCTTTCTTTCTTTCTTTCTTTCTTTCTTTCTTTCTTTCTTTCTCTTTCTTTCTTTCTTTCTTTTTCTTTCTTTCTTTCTCTTTCTTTCTTTCTTTCTTCCTTCCTTCCTTCCTTCCTTCCTTCCTTCCTTCCTTTCTTTCTTTCTTTCTTTCTTTCTTTCTTTCTTTCCTTTCTTTCTTTCTTTCTTTCTTTCTTTCCTTTCTTTCTTTCTTTCTTTCTTTTTTTGGCAGAACTGAGGATTGAACTTAGGGCCTTGCCCTTGCCAGGAAAGCACTTATTTTACTGAGCTATCTCCTCAGCCCCGCATTCAATCTTTCTAAACTTTAGTTCATTCATCTGTAAAGTGAACATGATTCCATTTCATGTGCATGAACAAAAAAAAAAATATATATATATATATATATATATATATATATATATATATATATATATATGTGTGTGTGTGTGTGTGTGTGTGTGTGTGTGTGTGTGTGTGTGTGTGTGTGTGTGTGTGTGTGTGTGTGAGTGTGTGTGTGTGTGTGTGTATGTGTGTGTTTCCCCATCCTGTTATGCAGAAAATTTTTAAAAGAAACACTTAGCCCAGAAAAATTAATTGGCTCAAGAAGTGTCTGGTTAGAAGCACAGAAGGATCAGAATTGACCCTATCCAGGAATCCACGTTCGTGTAACACCAAGAATGTCATATTGAATTTCTGAGCCTCAGTGATGTATTGAGTGTTACATTTCTTAAATTAAATTTGGCTGAATGTAAAGTATGCATGAAGTGCCTAGTGCAGATTCTGAAACATAATATACTACACTAGTTAGGGTTCTCCAGAGAAACACAACCAATATGTTACACAAAAGGAGATTATTTAGGAGGAATTGGCTCACACAATTATGGAACTTTGAAGTACTGTGGCCTGCTGTCAGCAAGTTGGAGACCTGGTAAAGCCCATGGAATCATACCAGCCTGGATCCTTAGGCTTGAAAACCAGGAAAGCTCATCGTGTGAATCCTACTATATCAGGGGCAAGAGAAGGTGGTGTATTTCAGCTCAAGTAGAAGCATAATAATGGAGCAAAATTTTCCTTCTGCTGCCTTTGGTTCCACTCATACTCTCAATGGGATGGATGACACACTTCCACATTAAGGAAACCCACTTGATTTACTGAGCCCTCTAGTCCAATGGTAATCTCACTTGGACACATTCTGGCAGACACACCCAGAAATATGTTTAATATGAGCACCTGACAGCCCAGTAAACAGACACATAAAATTAATCATTTTATGGGCCCTTACCAATTGGTAATGATTATTGTTATCATCATTATCATTACCTTCCTCATCCTAACCATTGTTGTCATCATTATTGGTGACCCATGCAGGAGGTGACTGAGTTTTGCACTAGATGGTAGACAGATTGCCTTTTCTAGTTTTGATGTCAAAAACAGCAGTATATTTTTGATGCTTACTCTGTTCAGGCACCACTCTTTTGTTTGTGATCTCAGTTCTTGCTTAAATGGTGAATAGATCCGAATAGTAGAAGCCAAAGTTAGGGAGGAGTTTTGGTTAGTCTACATAGTGGTCATCAGTTAGGACACACAGCATACTATATTTAGAGATTCTTTCTCTTCAAACATATGAGTGCCCCCAGCATTACCAGCAAAAGTAGAGAGCTTACAGTTCTTAAAGCAGTTCCTATTTACTTTTCATCCCTGTGTTAAGGGGTCTTCCCCTCTGTTTTATGTACATATGTGTGAAGTAGGGTGTTCAAAGAGGATAGCTTGTGGATGAAACGGGGGAGGTAAATCTCCTCCCTCTTTGTCATTCAAGAAAATGATTCAACTTTCCATTTTGGGACTGAGAGTCATTTTTAGCCAATTATGACTCATTTTTCTGTTTTTGTGTTATATCCCTCAGACTTAAAATCTCATATAAATAGGATTTTTGATATATGTTTTCTTAATAGGAAAACGGATTAAAACTCAGTGAAAAATCAAGGACCTTTGTGAAGGTATCACCTACAAATGGGAAAAAAGAAACCTTTCACAGAAAGAGAAATTCTTTTATAGATAATAGCTATCCACTGTCACCTGAGAATGCCAATGGGATTAAAGAATTTTTCAGTTATGTAAAAAAAAAGGCCTAATTTTTCACATCCTGGGCTGGTAAAAAATGAACAATAGCAAGAAATATTTCAGTAAGCAGGCATGCACTTACACCTGGGACCAATTAAATGTTTTCCTTCATCTTACTCAGAACAGTGGTGCTCTTTCATAGTAGACCTACATGCCCCAGTTTTGAAGGACTTTTATCTAAATGTTATTTTTAACAAGTACAATTCACTGACATTTTTGGAGATTTAAATAAAAAATGACTGGTTTTCATGATAATCATAAAACAACACATTGGATCAATTTTATAGATTATAAGTGGCAACAGATAGTTCAACATTCCCATTTTACCGGTAAGAATACTGAGTCTTATACCAGTTCAGGATTACTTATAGACAGTGAAGCCAAATCCAAACCCAGGTATCTGACTGTCTAACTCCAAGCTCTTCCAAATACATTGCTCTACTTCTTAGACATTTTCTGTTTCCTTTTCTCTCTTTCAAAATAGCTTGATGAGATGTATTAGTTTCTAGTGGCTGATGTAACAGAACCACAAACTTGCTGGCTTCAAATAAAGGGAATTTATTCTATCACAGTTTTGGAAACCAGAAGTCCAAAAGCAAAGTGTGAACAGGCCCTATGTTTCCTTCTTAGGATGCCAGGGAAGAATGGCTCCTTGGTTTTGGTAGTTTCTAGAAACTTTTAGTACACTTTAGCTTGAAGTTACATCACTCCAATCTTGTCCTCACTGTCCCATACCACTTGCCCATGTGTCACTGTCCACATTTCCCTTTTCTTCTAAAGCCAAGTTAGATTAGATTAGTGCCCACTCTACTCCAGTATGAACTAACTTATAGTAATGAGGTGGAATTCTTAACTACTGGCAGTTATGGTTTCAACGTACCTTTCATAAGAGATGTGATTCATTCACTAACACAAATGAATTGTAGTTTTCTTTTTTTTTCTAGAGCCAAATTTGATAAATTGGATTAAAAATCCATGACACATTGTCACACTAAGACTCAGTAGATGATAAATTGGAAGAGTGTGTGTGTGTGAGAGAGAGAGACAGAGACCGAGGCAGACAGACAGGGAAAATAATCTTCTCTTTGAGAGATGCCACAATTTCTTAGTTCTGAAGAGGAAGGGAAAGGTTTTGAAACTGTCTTCAGGAATATGTTTGATCATTTATAAACATGCACATGGGTATCATAAGTCCTGGAGTTGGATCCATATTTGAGTGTGATTTCAGGGATCAGTTGCCTTTGGATGAGAGGAGTCGTCAGAAGGTGTTTTCTTCCAAAGTGTACATGAGTATAAGGGTAGGTATGGAGGATAGCTTCAGTCAGTGCATGTACTGTCACACAAATGCTCTCCCCCCACATTCATGACAATGGGTCTTGAAGAAGACTTCAAAATAGACAATGGGAGCATTATTGAGTCCTTACCATGTTCTTGTCCTTTGTTTTGGTGGACACAGAAAAGAATGAATCAAGGTCCGCACCCTCTAGAAAATCAATCTAGTTGTTTAATTGAAAAGAAATGGAAAGCTAGTTTATACCAGGTATGGTGAAGATTGTGGTGATGTGTGGGGATGAGATATGAATAGAGAAAGAAAGAATAGAGAAAGAGACTGGGTAAGAGAAAATGTCATGGGAATGTCACACAGTATCTAGCACTTAGGTTAGGTAAGTAGGAAGCTTCATATAATTTAGGAGGCTCAGACATGCAGGATATGGTAGATGTGCATCTAGAACAGACTGTGACATTAGACAGGGCCACTGCATTGCACAATTCTAAGGAACATCAGACTTGTAGTGTGGAGCTCTTATTTCTGGGAGAGGCCTTGCCTTAGGTGAGGGAATGATGAATTAAGAGCCAATACAAGTTGGAGGGGAGCAGATCCACCATCAGTCCATACCCTTCTGTAAATTAGGTAGTGTGTACTTTTCCAGAGGTGCATGCAGCCTTGCAAATGGAGCAGAAGTGTGAACCTGACTCTGCCAGTAGTTGGGGGAAGACTGCACTGATGATACTGCACAGAGTCATTGTATTAGAAAGGTTGCCTTGGCAGCAATACAAAGAGGAAGGGAAGGGGGAGGGTATGGAGGCAGGGAATCCAGTGAGGAAACTAATTACCAAGGTCTGGGAGAGGGAAATGCCATCAGTTCCAACCATGCTAGTGGCTTAATCTTCTCACTTCTGATCTGGCCCTGCTATGACCCCTTTTCCACCCCACAGATAAAATCAGTGTTTTAAAGTGTAAGACAAATCCTCTCACACCCCTGCTTCTCACCTGTCAGTGGCTTTTTTGTGTCTCATCACGTGGTTGACCTTGGTGTCCAAGGCTTGGAGATGGTCCAGCATCCCTCTTCAAGTTGATCCCATCCAGCTCTTGATTTTCTCTTTTTGCTCTCCAAACTCTACTCTTTTCAGAACTTGAAACACAAAAAAGCTTTCATCTGCATTAAGACCTTTGCACTGCCTGTTTGTTCTGCTTTGGAAGGTATTTTCTCAGATTGCGTTATTGTTCTAATCTTACAGATCTCAGATAAAATATAATTTACTGAGAGACGTGTCTCCCACTGATCTAAATCATTCTCCCTATTGCCCCATGTCCTCATCTCATATGATGGATGCCGCTGAACGTCTGTAAGGCATAAATCTTCCCTTGCTTCCTAATAGGACACTACTTTTGGTCATGCAATTGTTCCATCTCCTTTCAACCTTTTGGCTTAAAGGAAGTTCATGTTGCCACTATTACAAGAACAGGCATGCTTGATGCATTTAGAATTCATTCATTCACTGCACATTTTTTCAAAACTTTCTGTCTTAGTCTGTACTGCTGTAACAAAACATTAGGTAATTTGTAAGCAGTAAAATGTTATTTTTCTCATGGCTCTGGTGGCTGGATTTCTAAAACCAAGGCTTTGCTTAGGGCCCAGTCTCTGCTTCCAAGATGACACCTTGAATGCTGCGTTTTACAGTGGAGAGAAATATGGTGTCCTCATAGGGCAAGAGATCCAAGAGCAGAAATGGCAAACTCCCTGCCTTAAGCCCTTTCAGAAGACCACAGAACCCCATTCACAAGGGAAGAGTCCTCTTGACCCAATCACATCTTACTGGCTCCACCTCTTAATACTAGTACATTGTCAGTACTTGAATTCTGGGGGGTACGTATTCAAATAACATCATTTTCTACACACAAGCCAATGTTCTGTACCCTGTTGCTATAGCAAGGAATATAACAAAGACATTTGCCTCATGAAACTTATAATCTATTAGAGGAGCTGTAAGAATCTAGGACAGGGGCAAGAGGTATAGCTCACTGGCATAAGCACTGCCTGGCAAGTGCAAGGTCCAAGTTGGATCCCCAGTACCACACACACGCGCACACACACACACACACACACACAGAGAGAGAGAGAGAGAGAGAGAGAGAGAGAGAGAGAGAGAGAGAGAGAGAGAGAGAGAGAGAGAGAGAATCTATGATAGACTTTCTATGGGGAGCTTGGCTATATTGTGGTAATAATCCAAGTATGAGATGTTAACTAGAATGACAGAAGGGTTATATGTTGTAAGATTCTTCATGTATTTTGAAGGAGTAGTTGATAAAATTCCATCATAAATTGGGTACAAGTTATAAGCAAAAACGAAAGCATGGACAATATAAAACAGTACTGGAAAACTGAAGAAAATGATGCTGCTGATAACTGGACTAGACAGATGGCTGGATTGCTGGAATTTCAAAGATTGTGAGTTGCGTGTAGCTAGGTGTTTGCTTTGGGCCATTTAGATTTGATAGGCTTAGTAGACATAGATAAGGAGCTATCAAATGAGCAGTTCCTTGTAGTGGTTCCAGGAAGAGGTCTATATTAGAGATATAAAGTTGAGATACAGAAGCTTATAGATGATGATATAACTCTTGAGGCTGGAAGATATAACTATCAGACCAGCTGTAGAGGGAGAAGAAAAGAAGAAGGCATAAGAATTGAAGGTCAGATACCAAAGAAATGAAAACTAGCAAAGGAATCAGCAGGAATGGTCAGAAATGTGGGAAGGAATCCTTAAAATATGATTTCATGCAAGCCAAATGAAGATGTTTCTAGGAGGGTAGCACAACCACTGAGTCAATGGCCTCTGAAAGGCCAAGCAAAATGAAAATGGAAAATGAGGAATTGATTTAATCACATGGAGGCCATGAGAATTTAGGTCATAGGCAATATGGGACTACTTGGAATGGATGAGAAAGAGAACTAGAGAGAAGAAATTGAAGACCATGAACATAGAATTGTCTTTCAGGAGTTTGTTGCAAATGGAAGGATGGAAAATGGGTAGCACTGGAATGAGAAATAAGAGATTTGTTTAATCTCCTCATGATGAGTGAAATAATAGCATACTTATGCAATCATGAGAATGTTCCATGAGGAAAACTTGATGCAAGAAAGAGAGAAAAAAAGTGTACTCAAACAACAGCCTCGATGAAGTGACAGGTGGTAGAAGTACAGTTGACAGTAGTACAGTATTAGGAAGGAAGGCATAGTAACTACAGACAAATACAAATAGGTGAAAGATTAGAGAAGCTCTCTTTCAGTGTTTTCTCAGAAGTAGGAATTAAAATTATCAGTTGATAGTGAGATGGATCAGAAAGTATTAGCAGTATGAGGAAAGAAAGGATGTTATATTAGTCTGGATTCTCCAGAGAAATAGAACTGATGAGAGAGGTACATGTGTCTGTTTGTGGGAAGTGGTTGCATATGTGTAAGGATATCCATCTATCTATCTATCTATCTATCTATCTATCTATCTATCTATCTATCTATCTATCTATCTATCTAATCTATCTATGAAAGAGATGGGGAAGAGAGAGAAATTGCATATTGATTCATGAAATACCATGATGTGCCCTCTCATATGCGGACCCAGAAAGCCAATAGTATAACCAATCTGTCAATCCCTGAGTACCCAAGGCTGTGGTGTGAATTGCACAGTCTGAAGGACCAGGAATCAGGATATTCTTCACTCAGTCCACTGATTCAAATGCTAAGCTCTTCCAGAAACCTCCTCCCAAAAGTATCCAGAAATAACGTTTAATCTGCCTGCTGGATCTCCCTTAGCCCAGTCACGTTAATACATAAAATTGGCCATTGCATAAGATATAAAGGAATGTTCCAGAAGAGTAAAGAGAGACTGGACAAAGGAAACAGGACAATAAGGCATCTTAAGAGTTCACTTGAGGCAATGGCCTCAATTTCAGTGAGACTAGGCCTAGTGGGTGTCAGGTTTTGCCTTCCACATTTAGCTATTGGGTAGGCCTGAATGAGAGAAGGATTAATGAGACAAAAGAAGCAACCCACTTCAGAGTTGCTGGGAGACTTGCCTCTGGTTTGAGTAGGAGTGGATACAGATCATGTGAGAATGGAAGTTTTACAGTTTGAGGGGGATACTCCCTGAGAAAACCAGCTCTAAATAGCAAATGTGTAGCTATGGATAAAACTTTACATTTCAAATGAGAGATTAAATCATTAGTGATGACTTTTAAAAATCTACTATCACAAGTCTAGCACACTGTTTTTATTAACTGCCTGGCAGATTGTTTTGTGTTTTGTGCTTTTTTTTCTTCACCTAGACTTTTTGACATATGTGCTCTGATCACCTATTTTAATGACAATGCTTTTGTAATATTTCCTACAGAATGATAAATTAGTATTTCCATGAAAATGTTTGATTAAAATTTGAGAAACGCTCCTCTCAGTATCTCAACTTGATGTAAGTAATATCAGAATTTTGGGATCCTTGTCAAATCTGGGAAATCTCTTATCAAGTTTCTTTCACATATGATTAAAAAAGTTTCTTTGGTTTTCCTTTGTGGAGACCACCCTTTGAATTGGCAGCACTCATAAACTACTTGGAAAAATGACCTCCTACTGGTGGCAAATTCAGTTTTACACTAGCTTTATCAATGTCATCAGCTTTATCCAATCATATTTATATGATTCACTTCTATTCATTGAGTGGAATATCAAATAATCTCAGGCCTTCTATTGAATGTTTATAATTATTATGCTGTTAGGAGAGAGCTTCCATTTTGATAAGTGTGAATGGAAACCTAAATTTCTTCTTCTGATTTGACATGTTCTCTTGTTGAGGGAATCATCTGCAGACTAGCTCCTGGGTCTAAACATTTTCTCAAATCCTGTTTCTTTCAGGGAGAAGCAATGCACACCTATAATCCCAGGAGCCCAAAGAAAGAGCACTGCAAGTTCAAGGCCAGGCTGTGCAACCTAGCAAGACCCTGTCTCAAGATGGAAAATATTACTGGGGAGACAGTGTGGCATACTAAGCACCTGTCTCGCAAATGCAAGACAACTGTTTCGATCACCAATAAGGCATGCTGTGTCAGTCCCAGAACCCCAGGCATTCTGAGCCAGCCTCTGAGAGACCAGGTGTGGTGGCCCATGCCTGCAATCCCAGCACTGGGGAGGCTGAGACAGGAGGATCACTGTGAGTTGGAGCTACATAGCGAGATCCTGTATCAATCAAAAATAAATGGAATACTTTTTTGAAAAAGTGGCCTAGTATGTCTCAGGTTCTGAGTTCACTTTGTATGATACAGAAAATGTCACGTATTTCTTCAATGTTGCATATTTCTGTTGTCTTTTTTCTAGGTATGTTAGGGCATGCAATACTGTGAATGATCTCTTTCCTTTTTTTTTTTTTGTGGTATGAGGGATTGAACTCAGAACCTTGCACTCACCAGGCAAGCACTTATTCCACTGAACTATCTCCTCAGCCCATGATCCCTGTCTATGTATGATCTCTGTCTAGAAGCTACGTTTCCCTAAAATCCCCAGTGCCATGTGACAGGAAGGAAAGTGTGATAAAAAAAAAATTCAGATAGCTCAGTGGATTAAAGCACCTGCTTTGGCAGACACAGGGACCAGTGTTCGATTCTCAGTGTGCCAGGCGGCCCCCCCACAGGGTGTGCTGGCAAGGTGATTGAGACTGGACATGGTGGCATGAGCCTGTAATCTCCAGCACTTGGGAGGCTGAAAACAGGAGAATCGCTATGAGTCTAATCTGTGTAGTGAGACCCTGTAGACCTTGTATTAACTAAATACATAAAAATATCAGAGATATAGTGACATTAAGTAAAAGTTAAGTTATCTTATGTTTCCATATTTAGAAAATCTTACGACCATGTGAACAAACTGCTAGATCTTTCCTAGAACTCTATAAGAATGTTGTGTTATAGGTGAACCCTGGTGGTCACATAGGATTGAACAGCATCACAGTGGACTTCCACTGTTTTACGAAAGGCCTAGCAGAACATCTGTTTGTTTTGGATCTGGACTTTATTATAACTTCAGGTGACATCTGCTGAGGTGTCTCCTCCTGGTCCCAGGGTAAAGACAATCCTAAGGCAAATCTGGACCCTAACTTACTTCTTAACTTCTTGCTACCTGAGGTGCAAATTAGCTTATTCTAAGAACCTTTTAAGTTAGTGTTTCTCACAAATCAAAATTGGAGAAATAGAAGAGCCACAAGACCAACCAACATTTTGGCCCTAGCCTTTCAAGGTCAGCGAATACTCAGGACATAGGACAACCTGTACTGCAATATCAAGAAACTCAGTTGAGCTCCAAATTTTCTGAACAAGGAGATTATGGAGCCACAGAGGAAAGAGATCGAAGTTCTATAGTGTGCCTGGGGAGAGTCACATGGAGAGAAAACTTTCTCTCAGGCTCTTACAGAGAGCAAACTGGTCTGGTCATGACTCATCCACATGGATGACACAGACAAAGGATCTACAGAATAAGGTACAGAACTACAAGATAAAACCTGAGGGAACTTCACTGACCTCATAAGAAACAAAAAGTACATGTATTGGTATATAGGCCTTGCTCTATATAGGACTTAACCATCCAGCAGAAAAGTATAAAAATGAAGCATATACTGCAGGGCCATAATAATAAGTTGAGCTGTAAATGGCTATGGTCGACAACTTCTTCGGATAACTCACTATTGTGGAATGCTGGACTGTGTTGGATTGTGTCGTCAAGTTCAGGCACCTAGATTAGTTGAATGACAATAGAGTGCCCATATTTGACAGGTGTAGACAAAAGAAGGGGTATGGAAGGAAGAATCATGATGTGTGTGTATGGACAGTACAGTTGGGATAGATAACGCAGTGCTTCTACATAATTCTATGAGAGGCAAGATTTGCACTAATGGTGGTTGGACAGGATATTATGTCGACTTCTAGTAGTATGGACAACCACTAGAAAAATAACAAGGTACAAAGTATTAATTATTGAATCTTTGATGTAATTCAGGTATAAAAATTAAGACACGCAAAAAGCTACACTCTCTTAATTTACTGATAAGAGACGCACAGTATAATAATGTCTGTAAGTATAATACCATGTATGCACCTTCTATGATAGTGAAACATTATGAAAACAGTTTGCAATGTATTAATTTATCAAATCCATCTTGTCAAGGTATCTTAAAACTGTCTCATTGATATTTGTATTTCAATAAAATAAAAGTAAAAAAATAAATTAATGTTTCTAACACATGTAGCTGAAAGCATCCTCATTTCTTTTGTTTATTATCCTCTTCTCTAAGTACTTATTGTTCTCTAATGTAATCTTTTGAATGTACTTGTTCATTTGAGAGTTATATGTCATGATGTAAGCTCCAACAGAATTTATGGTCTTTTGTATAGTAGCCACAATACCCAAAGCAGTGCCCAGTTCATAGTAGATGCTCAAAAAGTACTTGTTGGCTTAAAGGAATGAGTGGAATGTGGTATTGATGGCAAAGCTTCCTTCCTCTCACTGTGATTTACAATTCTAGTTCTCCATCCTTAGAGAAAGGGGCATATTTTAGTAAAAATGCTCTCTTTGTATTTTCTAACTACTATTGCGGACACATTTCTGCCCCACTCAGGCAAATGATCCCCTGAGCCTACCCCGCTAATGTTGCCAAGATGGGCTTGGGCTTGATGTGCAATGCCAGTGATTGCTGGGACTCATCTGCATGTAGCACAGAGACACATGGGCAATGTAATGGTGAAAGTGTCTAGTCCTACTGGTGGGGAGAAGAAATGACTCATTTTCTTTGGAGAATAACTTTTGGCTCCTCAGTATGCTTTGTTCCTCACATCCCATCTGTCACCATGTTCTGACATTTCCCTGAGCAGAACATCATGTGTGTTTGCCCTCTTCTCTCTATTTCATGACTAAGATCCTTCCTGGAGTTATCCAGTGTCCTCAGCAGTTTTGAAAATGTTCTACATTTGTGGCTAGGTTTACCTTTTTTTCCCCATGTACCAATGGGATTTTGGTGACTCTGTGATCCTTGGATTTAAGGCCATGTTGTTGTCCTCCAAGGTTTAAGAAAAAAATATATTATATTCCTTGAAGACAATAATTGAAGCTACATTCTTTATGCTAGCGACAGTTCCTAATTTCTAATAAAGGATCATTCTATAAATGAAAGAAAACTACTCAGGAGTGGGTTCATCTTTCTTTTTTTTCTTTTTCTTTTTTTTTTAGCACAACTTGGGATTGAACTCAGGTCCTTGCAATTGCCAGGGAAGTGCTTATTCTACTGAGCCATCTCCCCAGCCCCTCTTTGTCTGTCTTTGTTTCTGTACTAAAGCTAAGACACAGTGCCTGCATTGAAATGCTCTCTGTTTCAAGGGAGAGAGCGATCAAGTGATATTGATAATGCAGCATAATATGTATATATTTTATCCTGAGAAACTTTAGAAAATTCTTTGACTAATTCGTGGTGACTCATGGATGGCATGCAGAGATGACTCCTATGGCATACTATAAAGGATGACTACAGATTAGCCTGGTTTTAATAGAATATTGGATGGTATTGAGGGGGGGGAGAGTTGCATACCTAAAGATCTGAAATCAAGGATGCATATAGCTAGTGAGGTTCATTAAAGAGCTGGGAGGGTAGAGGTGGTGAATGGATGAAGCAAGAGGTACAAGAAAGAGCCAGAACATGAAAGACTTGTAAGATATTTTCAGGTCCTTTATGGGTATGTTCAATAATGAGACTTTACTTGAAGAGAAATGTATAAGCATTTGTGATGGTTGGAGTTCTCTAGCAGCATGGAAATGTAGAAGTGTGTGTGCGTGCCTGCGTGCATGTGTGTGTGTGTGTGTGTGTGTGTGTGTGTGTATGTATGTATGTGTGTCTATGTGTCTGTGTATGTGTAATTCAGTAAGGGGACTACTTAGGGCATCATACAGGATCTGAGGCAGGACAGTCCACACTGACCTGTGGTATGGGAGAGTCCCACAGCTGCTGACTGTGGGTTAGAGAAGCAGATTATCTACTGAGTGCTCAGGCCAAGAAGCTGGCAACCTCAGAACCGGATGGAAAAAGAATGCAGTCCTGATTTCAGGGTGAAGGATTAGAAGTTCACTGGTGAGTCACTGGCATGAGCCCATATTGAGGGTATCTAGAAGCTGGAATCTGAAAAATTCAGGCAATGGCAGCAGTGAAAGACACAGCTGCTTAAGTAGAACTGAGCTATAATTTCAGGCAACTTCCTTGTCCTCCCTTGATTGCTTACATCTGAGCCATAGGATTATGGAATATAGTTTGCTGGCCTCCACCCCAATCATCTCTGGAAATACACTCAGACATATACCCAGAAGTATATTTATTTAAGTACCCCAGGATCTCTCAAACCATTCAAACTGATAATCAAGATTAACCATGACTGGGGCCAGGGAGGTGGATTAGTAGAATAAGTGCTTCCCTGGTAAGCTCAAGGGCCTGGGGTCAATCACCAGTTCCACACACAAAAGAAAGATTAACCATGACAGCACTGTTGGATTTTCAGTGCGAAAGTGACATGGTCAAATTTGCATTTCAGAAATATTGCTAGAGCGTCAGTGTGGAAAACTGATCAGAGAGGATTCTCAAGTCAGTTTGGATGTCAGTTTAGTAGCTTAAGCAACAGGTAATGGCGACTTGACCTTGTGTTAATGGTGGACAGGGAAAATATGAATGTATTTAGAATATAGATTTAGGCAGTTTGTATGACTTGCTGACTGATTGCAAGAGACTTGAAGATGAAAGAGGAAAGAAGTGAGCCAGAATTTCTTAAATGTACTGAAAAAACCCTATTACAGAATGAAAAATTGAAACATTGACTTCATTAAAATTAAGAACTTATATTCATCTAAAGATATACCTTTCTACTTTTATTTCTTCTTTTGAGTTCTTACAGCAGGGAGACTATACAATATTTACAGATGTGGGTCTGGTTTATTTCAGTTCAAGTGCCATCCACTTAGATACAAATGCTTCAAGTTTATCATTCTTTACTCCATTTTATAAATATACCATATCTTTTTCACCCATTCCTCAGGTGATGGACATCTTGATTGTTTCCAAGACTTGGCTATCACAAATTGTGCTGCTATAAGCATAGGTACACATATACGACTATGATCTGACGTTTTCAGTTCCTCTGTGAAAATTCCCAGTAGGGGGATAGCCGTCTTGAATGGGATTTCCAGTCCTACTTTTGTGAGGAGTCTCCAAACTGATCTCCATGAGATGGTATCTCAGTGTTGTTTTAATTTGCATTTCATGGATGGCTAGTGATGTGGAGCACTTTTTCATGTATTTATTAGCTTCTAAGATATAAATCAGACAGTGAAAAGTGGAGACAAGGACTAGGACTATGTGTTGACTTATAAGTATTAGACAGAAACTTCATGTCTAGAATATATTTCAGAATTCTACATATTAAAAAGAAAAAGCCAAATGCTATGATGTTAATGTGACTTTTCATACCAAAATTCATGATGAGGCTTACTTCCTTAGTTTCAAAGTGTTGAGAGATAATAAAACTTTAGTTTTTTGAAGGTAGGAAAGGTTTCTTTAGCTCACAATTAGTGGAGGTTTCAGTCCATACAACACAAATGGTAGCAGTTCATGGTGGTAGAAAATAACAAAGAGCAGAGGAGCAGCAGCACCTGCAGTGTCCATCAAGACTTTCTCTCTTCCTTTTATACAGACCGCAAAGACCAGCACTTCCCCACAAAGATCGGAGCTCCTCCAAAGTGGCACAGCTGTGAAGAGGTGCAGCAAAGATCAGAACTCCTCCAGGAAGTGGGGCACAGAAGCCTTCCTTAACTCCTTTATACACCTTTTCTTCACTGAGTCACTCTGGTGTGGGTCCTCCCTGCCCTAGGGCTGGGCTCCCATGCCCCAGGGCACATAACAGACAAGCAGATCCATCCAAGCTTCCACACAATGTATCAACCACCACACCCAGCTACTGAATACACAGTATGTGCTTTCAGTTCTCACCATGTGGAACTCTGGGGTTTTAAAGTTTATAATTTCTAAAGGAGAACTATTTTTCCAAATATACTGGAAGTTGAAACTTTCCCTTGGCAATTTGGAGATCCACATGCACTCAAACCAGTAAGGAGTAAAGGTGGATAACTCTACAAGCTAGCGTATCAGTCTAACCAGCCAGGAGAAATGAGGTTACTGCTGTTCAGTAAGCCAAGGAGAAGGATTTCTGAAATGATGGCAATAATGAGAATACTTACATTCACAAAATTTAATGAATGTATGTACATAAACACACCTATGTGTTGTGATGTTGCACTATATATTCACATTGATCTGTATATATTGTTAAATATATACAACATATTGTTATATTATTATAACTATTCTTAAAAAATTGTTACAAATTTTTTGAAAGCATCAAAAAGTGAATTTATTTAACCGTATTCAGCTGATAATACAGCAAGTCGGTGAATAATTTGTGCTATAGCATGCTCAATGAACTGAAAACTAAAGTTGTTTGGTGGAAGGCAGAGGAACTTTGTCTTGTACGAATCAGAACTGAGGGGCTCCTAATCATCTGGCATCCATTCAATGTTGTATCTGTGATTAGAAATGCACATAATAGGACCTACAGGGATCTTCTGGAGTCTCCGTTTAAGGTCTGAGTTAACAGTGACCACAGTGTAACACTTGTGCTGACTTATTCTCTGAACTAAGCAGTCATTTGCATAGATCCCTTTATGTGTGCAAAGTAGTCATTCAAATCGCAGATCCTTGGCAATGCTTAGGGCTACTTGATACTTCTGTCCCAACTTCTCAGTTTCTGCCATTACACAATCAGTTACACAAGGGATACATTTAGCATACAGACAGTCCATCATTGATTGTACCAAGTCCAATTTGTCTTTGAGGGAAAAGTTGATAAAGTTGGTATCAACAAGGATATGATAAGTTGGGCCCACCTGTGTATTATACTGCAGGAATAACAGGATGTTGGGGGACTTCTCTTTCCTTCAGAACACTGGGATCTTTCTTTTTAGATTTTTTTTCATAGTTTTATTGAGAAACAAATGGCATTGAGACAGTTTCAAATCAAATTAGTAGGATATTTTCAATAATTAATACGTTGCATATTGTTTTCTTAGTGGTTAATTGTTGTACAAGATGCAGACATGATACTCTATTTACAAACACTGTTAGAATGGATCCCTCTGTTCACTGAATTAAGAGAATGTAGCTGTATATCTTAACTATTTTAAATATACAGATACAAAATGGTCATTCATTTGTATCCCCTTTTTTGTTTAGTTTTGTCAATTAAATATTGTAGGTGTGTGAATCAATCTAAATATTCCCAAATAGTCCAGTAGTCCATAATAGTATTGGGTTTTCTGTATGTCTGGCAGTGTCAGAAGTTGTTGACTTGAGTCTTTTACATCTCAGCATAATAATATGGTTTTAATTCTTATACTTTGGCTTAGTAGTTTTCTGTTGGATGGTTAAGACCAAGATAAAACAAGACCTATTAAACAATAATTAAAATATTTAAGTGGTATTTGAAATTAGGTGGGATCACTCTTACGAAAGTGTTCATATTTTTATCAAGAAACTTGGCTAGTTCTCTGGAGACTGGATTAAATCTTGAAGAACTGTATTAGTTCTCTTGACAGTGAGTTGCCATGTATGAGTTTGGCTTTCTTGGTTCTGTTGCTTATTTGACTTTGGCATATATCTCTCTATTTACTCCCACCATGCAGTGCCCGCTTCAGTGTTTTGCATTAGGAAAGAGCCAGAAGGGTCTCACCAGAGGCCAAAGAGAAAGACCAACTGATCCTGGACTTCTAGCCTCAAAAACTGTGATCTAAATAAACCTGTCTAGTTACCCTGTCTCAAGTATTTTGTTATAGCAACACAGAATAATACACCAACAGTGCTTCAAATCTACATTAAAGTGACTACATTAATAGTCACTTTACAGGAGGATTTTAAAATTACAGTGAACGTAGGAAAGGTGCTTAACTTTGTTAATCTTTAAGAAATGTACATTAAAACAAAAAGGAGATATCACTACACTTTCCCCCGAATAGTTAAAATTAAAATGGCCGATAATATCAAGCACTAACATGAGTGTGGAGCATTTCAGTCCCTTGTACATTGCTGATGGGAGTATAAATTGCCACAAGTAGGAAAAGTTGATTGGCAGCATCTAGTAAAGCTTAACGTACAGATATGCTATGAATCAGAAGTTCCACTCTGGGGACAAATTAATGGCTATGCTTACAAACAACCATGTAAAAAGTGCTAATATGGTTTATGAAGTCCCTGATGAAAAAGACCAAATGTTGATCAAGAGTAGATAGGATAAGTGAATTGTGGTGCATCACAAGGGAATACTATTGAAACATTTAAAAATAAACCATTGATAGATACAATGTCATAGATAAATCTCAAGAGAGTGTTGTGAAAGACAAAACAGTCCTATGATATGACACCATTATGTGATCAGGTAAAACTAAGCCTAAGTGTTAGAAATCAGATGAGTGTCAATTACCATCTGGAAAAGGGTACTAGGGAGATATCTGGGCAATACAAACATTCTTTACCTTGATAATGGCAGTGCATAATGGATATACTTTATGTAAGTATTTATTGAACTTCACAATTAAATATTTTTGCACATCATTTGAACATAACTATAATAGACTTTTAGGGACAGGATGAGGTCAGATTTGGATGTTCTGAGTTGTAAATGCTTGAACATACTGAGATAAATCAGAATAAATTTAGCAGATTGATGTAGACTTTATTTTCCAACTACAGGCTATTTTCTACATGCAAGTGTATATATATTGAAGCTATAAAATGAAGTATGTAAGATTTGAAATCATGAATCATCTTTACTTTTAGAAACCCGCATGCAAACAATAGTGTGGAGGCTTAAATATTGCATAACCTCTTTTATGTGAGAAACTCAAAGTATAAATCATTTCAAAAAACAAAATAAAAGGTAGACAATAGGAAAGAGGGAAATAGATCATTTGCAAATGCAAAAGTGTTCTGGAGACGGAGAGAAATGGGAAAGAGAAGGGGATTAAAATAATTAAGATATGAAAGTTAAATGTACTTACCTTCTAAGATGAATGTAAGCATTATGTACTACAAACAGGGACTAATAAAATGTAAAATAAATAGTATGGAGTAATGACTGATATTGGTACAAAATAATGAAGTCAGTTGCCATCTTAGTTACATTTCACTTGTTGATTTTCAGTTTCTTTTTGTTTTATTGGGGCAGAACTGGGGATTGAACTCTGGCCCTTGCACTTGCCAGGGAAGAGCTTATTCCACTGAGCTATCTCCCCAGCCCCACTTTTCCCTTGTTGAGAGGAAATACCCAGCCCCTAAAATTTAGGAAGGGAAGGTTTATTTAGGCTAAGAGTTTGTGGCGTCCTTAATTAGCTGACTCCAAGGCAGGGTAGCACAGCAGAGGGAAACAGTTCATGGTGGCAGAAGACAGCAAAGGCAAGGAGAACAGGAATGGGGCAACAAGCCTCTCTTCCTCTCTTATACTGTATGCAGGCTATCATCCCCCCTATTGTGTGTGTAGCATTTATACAATCTCTGTACCCACCTCTTGCATGGGATCAGGATGTTTACAAAGTGAGAATCCTGGCCCCTTGCTGAGCCATTTAGTTCAACTTCTAAACTTCTCAAATTGACACAATGAAAAACATCCTAGTGGGCTAAGGGCATGTCTTCTATAGCCTAGGCTGCAGAATTGCTCAGTTATTTAGTTTATCTTCTAGACAACACTGTATAAACCATTACAGTTGATGAGGGGTCTTAAATCTTAATCTAAAAATTTGGGAATTAGGGCTGGTGAGATAGCTCAGCTTAGCAGACTAAGCTTCTGCTTTGGCAAGTGCAGGGATCAGGATTTAATCCCTAGTCCTACATGTCATGCTGGCCCTACCCCTGGGACACACTGAGCTTGGGACCAAGTCCAGGCATGGTGGCACACACCTGTCATCCCAGCATTAGGGAGGCTGAAAACAGGAGGCTCACTATGAGTCTGAGCTGCATAGTGAGATCCTGTACCAAATACATAACATGAAAGCATATAAATAAATAAAGATTTGAGAATTGATTGGAGATGTACGGGGAAGTCATTATGAGCTTTTGAGTCTGGGAGGACAAAAATCAGAATGCTTCCTAAAGCAGATTATTCCTATAGTTGTGCAAGGGAAGCACAGGAACTGGCCAGCAGTGCACAGGAAAAGGGGAGGCTGCATGTTGTACTTCAGGCTTGAAGTCAGAGAGGTCTGGCCAGAGGCAAATCACCAGCAGTGAGGAAGAGGCAAGACCAACAACAGGTGAGGACAGAATCATGAGGACTCACTATTTGATGATGTGGGATGGAAGGAAGCGAGGGAGGAAGGAAGGGAGGGAGGAAGGAATAAGCCTAGCTCCAGTTGAAATAATATGAGTTTGCAGGCTTCTTTAAACCAGCTCTTGAATCTATTTCATAGTTATTGAGCACATTTAATGAAGTAATATGTATGAAGTGGTTAACACAATGCCTCACACATGCTAAGTATTCAATTAAGTTAGCTGCTATTATTCCAGCCACAGCTGTTCACTGCTAGAGAATTGCAAGCAATCAGGCAGGTTGGTTCCACTTTAAATTCATGGTTAGCAACTTCAAGTGGGTCCTTAACACAACTCACTCCTTCACTAACTCTGCCCTCTGTTTCAAGTCCTCAAGGGCCTTGCCCCACTTCACCCTTCTGCTCTCAACATATGACCCAGATTCTTGCATGCAAGAGAAAATAGATTTCATTGGAAAATACTCTCCCTCAATTCAAAGTCAGGGAGGATCTGGGACAGAGACTTGTGAACACTGAGAAAGTTCTGATAGTGGAGGATAAGCAACAGAAAATATGCATGATCTTCTAGAGAAAAACCAAGATTATGAAATAATCTATAATTAATGGTAGTGATGCGGCTACTATTAAGTTCTCCATCCAGTGCAAACAATGGAGTACCCTTAATCCAACTTGTCCACCTGACCTGCTCTTACTATTCAGGGTGCTATATCAAAGACCAGCATCTAGGAGTGCACACATTGTTTTATGGACCTTTCAGAAACTTAGGGCTAACCCACATCTCTTTCTCTAAACTCTTCAGTTCTAGTATAGAATGTAAGTGCAAAGACTCTTTCTATCCAGTTTTGGACACTGTCTATGTCACTTATCAGGTATGAGAGCATGAGACCCTAGGAAAGCCTCTCTTCACCCAGGGTTTTCAACTGTGTAACTGGGACAATCAAAGTGCCATTTTATAAGATTGCCATGAGCCTTCATAAGATTATGCATGACAAGTACCTAGCCAGAGCCCTGCATATATTAGTTGATGATATTATCTATTACTTTCAGTTGTCTATTTTCTTTTATGTATTTTCAAATGTACTCCATCCCCCCAAAAAGCTTTTGTGGATCCCACATGTTCCTCCAACTATTGCCTCATTTGCTTGCCAGAACATAACAATGGAATGAATAGTCTACCATTGTCCTCAGTTTCCCCTCTCTCCATTCATTCTTCAACTCCCTCCAAGTCTTGTCGTGTTCACCATTGGTTGGAATGTTGCATCTGCTAGCAGATCCTTCTTATTCTCATATTATCTAATCTGTCACACAGAATTGCCATGGCATCTCTGCATACTCTCATTGACCAAGCACTCACTACAATTAATTCTACATTCCTTCATAATCTTGGTTTTTCTCTATTATAGAAGACCTTGCATAATCTCTGTTGCTAATCTGCCATTATCTGAACTTCCTCAGTGTTCACAAGTCTCTGTCCCAGATCCTCCCTGTTTTTAATTGCCACCCATGTTAGTAAGGATGAGTTACTATGCTATAGTGACAGATGAAAATCTCCACACCATTGTTACTTTTCCTTCTCCATGTGCACATACCCAGCCCATCATCAAGTTATCCTTTATCTCAAAGCCAAAATATTCTGTGAATACAACCACTTTTCACAGAAATGACCATGTCTTTTCTTTGGCTCAAAACTACACAGGGGCTCCTCATTGCTGGAAGATGAATTCTAACCCACTCCTGCACCTCCCAAAGCTCCAAGGAATTGGACACCATGGCCCTCTCAGACGTTGCTGCATATCTTACACACTTCCTGTCTGTGAGTGCCACTCCTGCCACATTGACCTTTAGTTCTTTGAATGCTCCTTAAATGATTTCCTCTGTATCTTGATTGTTGCTCCTAAAATATTCTTTCTCTATCTCTGTGGCAGTTTCTCCACTTGTGCAATGCCCATATAGAGATTTTGGGAAGAATAAATGGATTCATTGTGTAAAGCTCTTGAAATACTAGCTGGTATAGAGAAAGTACCCAGTAAATAGATGGTCCTCTTATTTCTTCCTCCAGGTCTGATTTCAATGTCTTGCCTCAGGAAGTTCATCTCCTGATACAGGCTTCCCTAGTCAAGGTTGAGTCTCCCTGGTAGATGTATTCATGTTCACTTCATGTTATTGCCTCCCTGATGACCGTTGTAAGTTTATATAACCAAGAAGTTAGAGCCCACACATCCCAAGAGTGTCTTTTGTTCCTAGTTAGAAACAACCTTTTTAACATATCTAATTGAAGTTTCTTGGTGTGCTGCATATTGTCATACACATTGTACCCCAAAATGCACACACATGTGGGCATAAACACATTGGTTAAGAGTTTCAACATTCATCATTTAAAACATAGTACATGTAAAGAAAAAATTAACACCTGGTCTGACACAGTGTGTCTCTCTGATATTACTATAGTGAGTCATCCTTGCACCTGAGTGTTAAAAACAGTTCCAACATTCCTTCCATGAAAAAGTGCACATGTAGCATGTGTTGCTAAATGACACTTCACACAGCCATTGCTACAGCCAGTTATTCATGCACCTAGCTGTGAGAACCATGGTTTCACCTTCTGCCATTAAGAAAGTAGTACCTGCACCATATGCCAGTAAACATAGTATTTTACATGCACCTAACTCATAAATAGAGTATATTTTGGGGAAGTATCTGAGAAGGAGAGGCTCAGAATATTTTCCTGAGGCCACTGCTAGTGTGTCTTGCTGGCATCTTCTCGTGACTTCAATGCTCATCTCATTTCACAGCTTGCAGTGCTTATGAGATTGTTTTTCTTAGTCAAAGGGACAAATATATAAACTCTTATACACCGATGGCTTCATTCCAATGCTTGACAATATGTCCTTGTGCTAAGCCTGGAGTCCTGTCCAGCCTCCATGTTCACAGAGGCCACCACCACATTGATGTCTCCTCTGTGATACTCCTGTCCAGGTTTAGGGAAAGCTTACCCCTGCCCGAGAGTGACATGGCAGACTTTCAGAGAAGTCCACTCCTTCTACATGGGTCATGAGCTGGGAGCTTCTTCAGGACCCCCATATATGCTTTGTCCCTGCAATTCTTGCTCCATCCCTGTCTCCCTGGTGGACTGAAACGTTCATTTACGTGCCTCCTTCAAGGTGACCTGATGGGTAATGACAGAACAGAGAAACAACCCTCCATACAGATGTATACACAACCTCAAATACAAGTTTCCAAGTAAGGTTGTCTTCATGAGAAAAAAAAATATTTATTGACTCCACACTGATCCACCCAGCTGATCAAGGATTTAGGACTTTGCTTGGGGTGCCTGTAGATACTTACATCATTACAAAGTTGCCTAACAAACCTGTTATTGTTTGTGTGTATGTGTCTCCCAAAGATTCATGAAATCACTGGGGCATGGATCTAGAGTTGTGATTAATTCATAATCCAAGGTGGGGATTACGGGTCTGAGCACTTCTGAGATTATGGCTGTGAGTGCTGTACTCAGCCTGGGGCAGATAAGAAGGAGAGAGACTTGCTCTTTGGCCATTTTGTTGCTGCTACTCTTCCTTTTGCTTTTTTGCTACCACCATGAATGGTTGCTCTGTGCCATGTACCATTCTGCCTTGGAGCCAGCTGAGTATGGACTGAAACCTCCACTAACCATGAGCTAAGTAAATGGGGTGTTGGGTATTTTGTCCCAGCAAGAAGAGCAGAGTAACTGAGACACCTCCTCTTTTTTTTCACTAGCATATGTTTGCCATACAAAATGATCACATGCATTACAGGGAATTTGTACCTGTACATAATATATCTTCATTCATTTTCCCCCATTTCTCTCCCCTCCCTTTGACACTAATAAAGGTGCAACTTTCCCAGATGTTGTTTGGAGAAAAATGAATTCCACAGGCCTAAACCAGCCATCAAGTAAGTACGAAGGAGCAGAATATAGAGGATGGATGCTGATCCTGAGAACCTCCTCGGATGAGGGAAATTGGGCAGAGGAAGCACAGCCATAATCCCTGATAGAACTCATTAATAACACTCACCGACCAAGAAGATTGATCCTAAGCACAAAAGTGTGAGGTTTGAGGAAAAAGACTAGGAGCAAGCAATATTATTTGGGTCCAATTTAAGACATAGACTGTGTATTGTATCTAAGACCAGAAGTGAACTTCAGTGCAGGTAGGATGGATCCCTCAAGTGGGCCTAACAAACAAATTTCATTGTGGGAAAGTTTATAAAGAAGGGCTGGGAATCAGGTGGTTTCAAACAGTAAGGGAAGGTAGAAATAAAATGGGTGTCTCCATTCTGTTAATCTCCCGGATTTATGCAATTCGTTTTCATTCATGTTCCTTTGTTTTTCTTATTTCCTCTCTTTGTTCCTCACTCTTATTCTATTCATCTTCTTCCATTTCATCTCTTCCTGTTTCTCCTCCTCCTTACTCTTATTAAACAAATATACCAATTAATTTTAATTGCTAACCTGAATACATTATCATCTTTGGAGAAACAATTGAGTTGGAGGGAACTCACCTCATCACAGGGTTCCTAGCTGAATATTAGCAGTAGGGCCTAGTTGGAGGATCATGAAGTCATGATCCAAAGAATGGGATGCCTAGCTCTCTTAACCTATGCTGTGCTTCCCAAATATTATCACTAAAACAGCTTTCCTGTTTCATGCTTTTCCCTCATGATGTTCCTGTCTTAGAGATAGCTGACCATAGACTGAAGCTCTAAAACCATGAGCCAAAATAAACTTCTATAGCTATATGTTGCAGGTTTCAGATATTTTATCCAAATAATGGATAAAGCTAATCTCTGAGTACCTTCTTATTGCATAAGAGTATGACATCATAGTACTTCTTTGAAGCTCAACTCAAAGACCAGTGTGTTCTAAGATGTCTGTATGTCCCTGACTACATTCTCATGATTTTATTTCTCTTTGAACCTTTTAATTTCTTTTGTTTTTCTTGTTTTGGTCTTATTACCAGGTCCTCAACAACTGTCATTAAGCAAACTTGCTAAAATTTGATTCATATTCATTTCTGGATTACACAATGAGAGTTTCTATATTCTTGTTGAACCCCATCATCAATTCATGCATTTAGAGAACCTCCTGAGTACCTAGTCTTACTTATTTAATCTATACATTAAATGGATTTCAGAAAAAGTTACTAACCAGCACAGAATACATATTTATTTTTAATGATGTCCTCTGTTTAGATTATTATTATAAAAAAATAACAAAACAGCTTACTTAGTCATAAATTTATTTCTTGCTCTTCTGGGGGCTCAATAATTATTATGGTTGAGGTCTAAGTGGTCCTGAAGAGCCTCATGTGCTTGAAAGTGGAGCTTTTGCAAGGTGATAGATTATGGGGGCTTATAGATGACTTGCCGTTAGGAGGTGGAGTCTGTCCAGGGAAGGTAGTTTATTGCTTCTAAGCTGGGAGAGGCAGGTCAGTGGGAGCATGCCCAGTAAGGGCGTGTTTCACTCTCTAGCTCCTTCCTTCATTCAGCTTTCTGGATGATGTTGAATCAGCAGCTTTCCTCCTCTCAGGTTTGTCCACCATGCTGCTGACCACACAATGATTGAAAATTCTAAAACTTATGCTAAAACCTACCTCCCCCCCTTTTAAGTTGCAGGTTTCAGGTGTGGTGTCCCAAGGGTGAGACAGAAGGAAGTCTAAGATCAAGATTCTAGCAACTTCCTTCTGATGGAGGCTTGCTTCATGGCACTTGGATGTCACCTCCTAGCTGTATCCTCTCAAAGGGATAGATAGCATGCTCCCTGGGGCCTCTTTTATAAGGTCACTGACTCCATTCATGAAAGCCCCCCTCTTACAGCCTGACCATCTCCCAAAAGTCTCTGTCTCCTAATAAGATCACCTTGAGGGGCAGGATCTTAGCAGTCAGATTTTTAAAAAGAGTATAAGAGGAAAATGGTAACACTGTGAATGCTGATTAAGCAACCAAACTCATTTTAATTTTATTTTAGAACTAATAGTTGGTGTAACCTAACTGGGTTGGCCTTTTGCCAGATCTTTTTACACAGCCTCAAATTTAGCCCTCTGATACCTTTTCTACTGACAGTGAAGTTAGCTCTTCTTGCTAAAGGTCATCATCATTGCAGTCTGCTATAGTTTATTGCTTCTAACCTCAGAGAATTCCCTTTAATGGGTTCAATTTTCATAAAGTCTTCTCTGCTCTTTGGAGCAGCCATAATTTAGTGCCCCCAATTAATGGATAGAGTTAAAATTTCATACATAGTTAACTATGCCTTCAATCAGTATTTGGTGCCTAAAAAAAAAAGTCCCCAATGGACATTTGCCCCTGCAAGTCATGCTACACCAAAAAATTGGGGCCAGACTGCAGACCATTTCTCCTCCAAATGTTCAAGCTCAGCAATGATAGCAGTGAGCTGACTGGAGAGTGTTTCCAAGAAAAAGTGTTCAATGTTACTCTTGGGTATCTGACAGAAATGGAAGTGACTTTAACTTCCTCCAGGTAGAAGAGTCAATGGCTATTTTATCTACTCTTCAACCCATGCTAAATGAGTGAAAGTCCCCAAGAAGCTATCCATTCTCTTCCCACGGCTTGTTGAGATTAGGTGGGAGCATTTACTCAACCAGTTACTGACAGGGCCTCACCAACTGTGGGCTGTTGAGATGTGGCACCTCACCCTGTACATTACTCCAAAGCCCTGAGAAGAGACATTTTAAAAGATTCATGTAGATTTCTTACTAGGATGGCCATGGTTGGAAACACAGACTCCCCACTGGGAAGTCAAGAGACCTGGGCTCTGTGGCCAGCTCTGCCGTTTGTGTTAGCTCAAATACATTCTGTCACCAAGTCCTGACTCCTTATTTTCCCTACTCTAGGACTCTGATAGTTGCCTGTTATCACCACACACTGCACACTGCAAAGACAATTAAAGACAGGTGTTTGCTCATATGAGAAGTTCCCAAATCAGCCTTATCCATAATAGTCTTAAACTAGAAACAACCTATGTTCCCATCAACTGGCAAATGAATAAAACAAACTGTTGTATGCCCATCTAATATATTATTCAATCAGAAGATAAAAGAAATACCAATACATGCTACAACATAAGTAAACCTAGAAATATATTATCCTAAGTGAAAGAAACCAGTAATAAAATACCAAATATTCTATGACTCCTGTTAAGGCTTGTGTCTAGATTTCAACACAAAACCTCATGTAGCCATAAGTGGAGCTTTTGCAGAGATGGCTAGAACTAGGGTGTATGACGACGAGATTGATTCATGGTGCAAGGGTAGGCTTAAGGGTGCTAAGGCTAAGGGTATGAGTGGCAAGCACTCTGCATAGACTGAATAAAATATAAGGTGTAGACAGTGCCTTGTCATTTGCTTGCTTTTGCTGTTTTCTGCCTAATATGGGCTGCTTCTCCTCTGCAATGCTCATCTAGCATGCCACCTTGCCTCAGTCCCAGTGTTAATTATGGACTGAAACCTCTAAAAACAACCTATACTAAAGGTCCAGAATAGGCAAGTCCACAGACTGAAAAGTGATCAATCATAGTTTAGAAGAAAGAAAATAGAGAACGTCTAAAATTTTTTTGTTTTCATTCATTTTAATAAAAATAGAAGATAAAATAATAATAAAACAGTTTCAAAACAGGTTAGTAGGAAAGTTGCAATAATTAATACATTGCATATTGTTGTTTTTGTAATAGGTATTGAGGGTATAAGATGTAGACATGATATCTTTTCTAAAGGCTATTAGTTCAAAACTTTCTTTTCATTGAACTAAGAGAAAGTAGCTGTATATCTAGTTAAACATTGCCTGTCCATAGACCCTCTCCACTGAAATTCTGTTTTTCTAGTTCATCTCTTCCATAAAATTCCTCAAGTTCAGCCTTAGGATTCTTTTTTTCTTATATTTTTTTGTTTTATTTTTTTAAATTAATACATTGCAAACTGTTTTCATAATGTTTTGGTATCGTACAAGGTGCATACATGGTATTATACTTACATACATTATTATCATAAGGTATTCTTAAATCCTTCCCCTTTGAGCATTTTATGAATCCCCACTTAGTTTATAAATATCTTTAAATGTTTCTTCTTTATTGGTATGCCTACTTATATAATATTTTCTTGTAGTGAATTGTCATGTATGCATTTTAGATACTAATATTTTGCCTTCTATATCTTTGGTTTGGATTTTTTAACTATTCATTTATGTGGTACTAGGAGTTTATCATAGGGCCTTTTTTTCCTGTCTTTTTAATTTTGAGACAGATTCATTAAATTGCTAAATTGCCCAGGCCAGGCTTTTTTTTTTTTTTTTTTTTTTTTTTTTTTTTTTTTTTTTTTTTTTTTTTTTTTTTTTTTTTTTTTTTTTTTTTTTTTTTTTTTTTTTTTTTTTTTTTTTTTTTTTTTTTTTTTTTTTTTTTTTTTTTTTTTTTTTTTTTTTTTTTTTTTTTTTTTTTTTTTTTTTTTTT